>JASCZW010010851.1:0-62070 GCA_034211315.2 Aedes japonicus | reverse complement strand
GCCGATGTTGACCTTATTTCTGGACCACCAGCAGGTAGACGCACCGAGTTCCTGCTCAGGTGCCGAAAATCGACTTCCAATTTCCATTTGAGTGCGTGACTCGAAGAGTCGGGAATTGAAGTAGATTTTTTTGGCTTCCGTAAAAGAAGAACAAACAAAACTGGATAAGATTGAGGAGATTAATCTCCCGTTTCGGATACTTTCTGTTCCCCCATCCTCTCCGTTTCACTTCGAGGCAGCCAATTTTCTTGGCGGCGGCGGTGGTTTGCGTATGGATGGTTTCCTTGTTTTTGTTTCGATATCAAATGGTCGTACGATCAAAGCAGCAGCCAGTTTTTCGCCATTTGAATACCACGGGAATCGTCGTCGTCCTTGGCGGCGGCGGCGGCGGCGGTAGATGGTGGTGGACTGAGAAGTGAACGAACAAAAAACGGGCTTTCAATTTCCCAATTGCGAGCTGCCTATATCTGTACGATAGGTATCTCTCTCTCTCTCTCGCGCCGGATGGAAATTCTGGTTTCGCATTTGGGATTGATTTTGTTTTTCTTGTTGAGGATGTACTGATTCGTATCTGGTTTCGGTATTTGTAAAGTAAGGAATTTGGCGCAGCTATTTTCGCTGGTGGGTGGATGAGTGAGTGCTCTGGCTCTGGATTGGGCAGCACCACATGTGATGTCTTTATACGTGGGGAGGCGGAAGGAGAATTCGTGTGAATGACGGATTGTGGATTCTATTTTTAATCTGGAGGATTGCTTTTCTATGGTTACTTCGAAATTAATGGATTAGCGGGATTTGCGGACTTTGCTAGCTTTTATAGCTAAACCAATAAGTGGATAAGAAGAATTTTCTGTTTTGAAAAGTCTAGCAGATTGGGCGTAAACATTCATCATCTGTAAAAAATTAATTTCATCTCTATACATGTAAGTGTGAGTATTACATCTACCTCCCATTGGCCAGCACTATTACTATTACGGAGGAAATCTTTAAGTTAACATTGACAGCAGATTCAATCCGGGTACAAGAAAGTAATACAAAGTCCAGCAACCCATTTCGAAATGTCTGGAGAGCCAGGACAATTCTGAGGATTTCGTTTTGTTGGGGCGTAAAACACTGCATCCACTGAGTTGAACTTTTATGGTATACCTCTGTTTACTATTCGCATCTTATGGGTTTATCACCATTTGTCAAGTGAAAATCCTAAGATGCGTCTTCTCCCACTCAGTCGATATTGAGTTTTTAAAATCCCTCCATCTTTCCAGGTTTCGCAGTCCAAATTTCTTTAGGTTGCATATAAAGCCTGTCCACGTAGAATTTTGGACACCAACATAATAGCAGTAAAAAATGACACATTTTGTCGTCAACAAACCCGATTGTTTATTTCACAATAATAGAGTTACATCTACTTAGGAAACAGTTGATAAAGATTCTTTCTGTAATATTCTCGAGCTTTTTGTGGTACATTCGGCATCAGTTTCCGTGCGGACCCTCAGATACGCCCGCCGTGACGGTTCTCCACCTTCGTTCAAAATCATCTGTATCATTTGCTTTCTTCTTAGTTTCAAAGAGTTCCCTGCTTAACTACAGTCCAGTACTTCTCATTGGGTGAAGTTCTGGACAGTTTGGTGGATTGGCTGTTTTTGGCACGTATTTGACCTCTTGTACCTTATACCATTCCAGGACGGATTTCGCATAGTGACAAGGGGCCAAATCAGGCCAAAATACAAGTGAAAAGTCATGGCTTCGGATGAACGGTAGCAACCGCTTTTGCAGACATTTTTCCTCGTGTACATCCTTATTGATAGTGCTGGTAGAGACGAAACTTTTAGATTTTCAACTAAAACTACATATGGCTTGCCAAATCAAATACTTCTTCGGGAAGGGAATTTGGACACTTTTTTTGTTTGGAAATGCCCGGCAACGGCGTTTCTTTGCATTCTGGTTTAAAAATCCAGACCAGGAAACTGTTTGAAGTTCTCGAGTACGTTTTTTTGTCGTCCATTATGATACAAGAAAATGTTTGCAAAAATTGGTGTAAAGCTCCTTATCACGACTTTTGGCAGTGAAATTTTGCTTGTCAATGCCTTCAATCTTTGCCTCTGCTTCACTTTTTGTACGTATGATTTTGACTTCCCAACTTTGCGAGCCACATTTCGCACAGAAAGATTGGGATTTGACGCAATAACGGCTACCACCTTCATGTCCATTTTTCGGGAGCATACGACCGATATTTAACGTGGACGGGCTTTAGGCAGAGCAGATGTTCCGAGGTTTCACATTCCATGTTACAGAAACGACAGAAATTATTCTCAACCTGGCCAATGTTTTTGAAATTATAGCTACACGGCAGCGTCTGCTTACTAGGCCAGTATAGGTACAAAGAACTCTCTTATTGAGCTTCAAGAGCTTTTTAATGATTGTGACATTAGGAACTTTAAACCTCTTTAAATCAACACACTTTGTGGTAACCACCCTAGCAAAGTAAAATTACAAACCGATATCAAATGAGTAACAAGTTTTGTTTTCTCAGATATCACTTTAAACTCATCTGTTATCGCAGAACAAATTTAGTTATTAACATTGACAAATTTTGTTATCATCTGTTATTAATTTTTATGGACAATTTTTGACGAACGTTACCAAATTCTACCAGCATGCTGATGAATGCTGATTATTACCAGCATGCGATGGATATGAAATTGAGCTTCTCACCAGAAGCGATACTTCAGTTATTTGTGTATGAATTTGATACCATGTTGATAACATAATTTGAAATTATCTCAAGAAATTTGTTCATATCATAAAATTTGTTATCAAATTGAACTCGATGATACCAAAACGAGTTAATATTGTGATATCCAACGAATATTAATTTGTTATCACTTTCGTTATTTTGGCTGTTTATTCAGTCGAAATGATAACATATTTAGTGATCAAATACTGACAATCTGATTAGAACTTGTTATCAATTTGCTATAAACCTTTGTTTGGGCAACCAGTTTATTCTTCCCAAAATTTTAGTTCCATTTTTATGCCACAGTATGATATAATGCAGAATGGTTTTCGACCAATGAACTGTGCATTTGAGCCGATTTTAGCAAGCTCGTCTGCCCTTTCATTACCTTCAATGCCACAGTGTCCCGGAACCCAGTGTAAATTGACGGAGTTCTTTTGACACACCTTACGCAGTGAAGCAATGCATTCCCAGGCAAGTTTGGAAGTGCATTTATAATAACCCACCGCTTTGGTGGGCGCTAAGGACTGTTCATTTTAAAGAGAAAGAACACTTTTGTAACGCGATAAAAAGCAGAAACTGTACTCAATTTTAATGGAATTTCCTTCATCGTGTAATTCAATACACTGACAGATGACCGTCATTTTGATCTGAGTCAAACCAGTATGAGCTTAGCAAAATGGAGCAAATTGATAAAGACACTAGAGTTATGATTATTGAAAGTTACTAAGAAGGACTGTCTTGTTGACATATTGCTCCTACTGTGAAAACAATCGAAGACTGGTGTGACCCAAAATCATCAAAAAGTTTGGAGAAGAGCATACTGTGGACGATCTGCCAAGACCCAGTACCAGAAGTTGCCCTGTCAATTCGCAAAAGGAGTGGTAATGTGTCGAGCTTCTGTTATCCGAAAAATCGAACTCAGCCCAACAGGTTGCCAAGAATCTGGGAGTATCCGTTGGATTTGTTCAAAGCGTCAAAATGCGAAATAAAATCAGGACATACAGGAAGCAAAGGGCTACAAAACGAAACGTGGAACAGCTAGAATAGGTCTGATTTTGCATCAGCTCACTACGCTTCTGCTACGCTGGATCTGATGAAGAAGCACGGTATCATTTTTTTTTTTTCAAAAAAAGGATAATCCACCAAATTGTCCTGAATTGCATCCGATCGAGTGCTACTGGGCAATAATCAAGCGGTACCTCCGAGAGGATGGCAGAGAGGCACAATTTGTTAATGAGTACAAAGTATGGTCATCTGCAAGCTGAAAGATTTCGCAGAGAACTGTGGAAAGGCTAATGCATATCATATCTAGGACCATTTTAAGGAAAGTTATGTATTCCGTTATACGGAGACTACAGTGATTATAACACATAAAAATGTTTTCGAATTTGATTACTAATAAATAAAACATTTGCAAAATAATGTGTGCTTTTTACAAAATGAACAGTCCTTACTTAGTAGAAGGAGATGTTCGCTCATCACCATGAGGCACCAAGAGTGAACATTTATGTTTTTGGCTAGAATGAAAGATATGAAGAGAAAGTTTTGATAGTTCCGTCAGTGTGCGGCAGGCTTGAAAATATAACAGATGTTTTTAGGAAATTGAGCGAAAAGGGCATGTGTACAGTGGTACTCGAACCAACGACATTTTTGCCTAACATCCCAATATAGCAAAAATCTCCACCTGGAACACTGTTGGATAGTTTCCCATCGTCACAGAAAATTGTACTCCAGGACCGAAGATTCCTGCTCCTGTTTTTGTTCCAATGGAACCATAATGAACAGCAGAATTTCCGACTTCTCAATCAATGCGTGACGTCTCACTCATATTGTAAAGGCTGTCACAGTTTTCCACAGCTTTCATTCAGTCTCTATTCATATACATCACTGACCTACTTTGAAAATGAATCAAGATTTTCTGAACGAAGTTCATGATTTTTGTTCATAATGTATATTCGTCATTAACATACTTGCTTTCCAATAATCTTACCAGCCAACATGAATTCGTCACCATAATTTATTGATGATGTCACTAATAAACTACAATTTATCTTTGTACTCTTAGTACCAGAATATGACCTTGTTACATACTTGCTTTGCGACAAGCAAATCTAGACAAAATTGTCAAAAGGTCGCAAGTAATAATTCTCGAGTACTTATTCAAAAAGGCTTATCTGATTTTATGAACAAATAGGGGCAGTATGATTCAATTTTTTAAAACTGTTGGAACTCTCACGGAGAGTAGCATCATCATCATGTTAAATAGATGTTATTCCTTATTCTGGTAGCCCTAGATTGCACGAAAGTGCTAAGAGTTTCAATAATTTATCATTTGAATCTTATTTCCCCTCCTTGTTTACAAAATCAGATACGTCTGTTTGAAAAAGAACTCTAGAATTGTAAACAATGACTTCAAACGTAAATTTTCTGGAAATGGCAGGTTTCTAACGTCTATAGCCTCTACCGAGGGGAAAGTAATAACTCCCTGTATCTGTTTCTGGTGCTATTTTGTTTGCGGGAGCAAGCAGATTCCAGAAACATACGCTAGAAGTCATTGTTTACAAATATTACTTTCGACTTTTGATTATTTTGTCTATAGAGAAGCTTCACACTCCCGTTTCATTTTACTCAATTTTGTAGTACAATTGTATACTATCTTTTTTTTTTCTCACGGAAATGTTACTCAATTTTCGTCAAAAGTGGATCTACGCAAAAATCAACTCGATCCACCTTTTTAACGAAAATTGAGTAACATTTCCGTGAGAGAAAAAGAGATAGTATAAAATTGTACTCAACAATTGAGTAAAATGAAACGGGAGTGTAGTGAACGAGCGAACGCTTCACTAACACCATTGCCAAATGTGATCGTACCTCTTTGTTTATGCTATCTTCGCCTTTTGCTCAACGCAAACCAGAGCAATCTGAAGTGTCACCCAATATAGATACGTTGCGGATGCGTTGACGTAAATTTGACAGAAAACCTATGGGAAAACTGTCAAATTCATGCAAATGCATCCGCAACGTATCAATTGTGGGCCAGCCTTGAAAGCTAACGTTCTCCGATACAGAATGACAGTGTTTACTAAAGATCGTAAACAATTTGATCAGAAACTGTCAGATAAGAAAACCCTATCAGACGCAATCAGCTCTTTTGGTTACCAGTGTTTGTTTTTATTGTTAACCGAGGCGAATGAAATAAAACTAATTTCAGGCAGTAGCTTTAGGTTGAAGATTCATCATTACTTTCCGTCATCATCAAAAAATCTAAAGCAGTTTTTTCGTTTGATATTAAAATTCTGAAATGAAAATGTATTCACTGTGGTCCGTTTGGCTAGCAGAATACAGTGAATACAATTTCACGAACTATGTTTTGATTTTGAAGGAAAAAACTGCTTTCGAAAATGATGATTGAGATGAACCTTCAACCTTAATGTGATATTTTTTCTAATGGCAGGGCTGCTCTACAACAGAGAGTTAGTTTGGATCCTTTGGACACAAACAACACTCTAGATTTGTTTGAAAACTGGAGTGGAGCTTTGCAGAAGAATGTTCAGTGAAAAACGGAGGAGGAAGTATTATGTTGTGGGGATACTTCACGTTAGGGAACTTGAGGAATTTTGAAGAATAATTGCTGAAAGTTGGTCTAGAAATTGACTACACACTTCAGCAAGACAATGATCCTAAGCTGCTTGGGCCAAGCACACAGCATATAAAACTACTACTTTTGTACGTGGATCTCGTATAAAACAGTTGGAATGGACTTATCAGTCTCCGGATTTCAACCCCATCGAAAGTCTTTCGTCTATTCTAGATCAACAGGTTGATGAAAGTAACGTTTCCAATAAAAATTTGATGATGTTGTTTGAGAAGGAAATAATGTCTCATCACCATGAGGCTCTAGGATTGAACAGCAATTTGTTTGCTAGAACAAAGTTGTGACGAGAAAGTATTGATAGTTCCGTTAGCGCACGGCAGGCTGTGCAAATTGAATAGAAGTAGTTTTTGAAATTGAGCGGAGGGCATTGTGAGCTAGTATTTCGAAACAAACACACAATATTTTGCCACAACTTTACCTTTGCGATTCGAGGTGTATCTTTTGAAAACTGGCCTGGAAACCATCTACACCTTTCAACAGGACAACGATCCAAAGTAGACCGCGAAGAAAGCTACTACGGTTTTCAAGTAAAACCGACTCAAATTGCTCGAATGGCCTCCTCCATCCCCTGATTTGAAGGTTAAGGGGAGTCACATTAAGTATTGATAGTTGAAGAATAAAGTCAAAGGCATAACCGGTCAATAAAAAAAATCAGATGTATGATTTATTTAAGCAATAAATTATTCAATAACTAGCAAGCCTTGCACATCCCTACATTTTTCAAGCCAGCACAATGTTGTCGTATAACAATGCTTTCTATGCTCAGAGGAAACTTATCCTCTAGCATTTAAATCAGATTAGATATCGAGGGAAATAATAAAATTATGTAGTGTATGATTTATTTTGTGCAGCACTGTAGCCTATGAACTTCTGCCATGTTAACCGGAACTCAATCATGATGTTCAGAATGAAGTTCACGTTTCCATGATTTTTGTTCATTTTGTATATTCGTAAATTAAAAAATTACTTGTTCCGAAATTCGAGACTATATGTTGGCGTATTACGGAACGTATTTTTTCCGTATTCCAATACAGGCAAATTAAATAGGTTTATGTAATATGCATAATGATCAAATAGAATCGGGAATTTGTATTTTAAATGAACTACTTTTGGTTGATCAGTTGGTTTTCTTTTTTGGTAAATCTTCAATTGACATCTGTTAGAAATTTGAGCTTGATCGAGGCAGTAATGTTTATCTGGCAGCGGTTTACATCCGATAAGCTTTTGTGTTTTGTCACATTTCATCATGAAAAATCTTCTTTTGAGCCTAGAACTTATTTCAAATTTTGTGTTTCAAACGAATTTTTTTATGCGTAATCGTTGAAAATTTGGCAGAATCCTGCTTTTTTAAAAACCATAGCATACACAGGTAAAATGAATCATTGAATTTTCTGCGCTATCTAATGCACGTAAAGGGAATGCTAGATTTGGCAGAAAATATTGAAATATTTCATGAAAATTTAATCCCGATATCGCCTGAATCTAGCCTATTTTTTTTATTTAAATCAAATATTGTTGTATGGCGCATGAAAGATTGCAAGCAATTTTGTTGCTTACGCCTCCGTTGGCTTGGAGTCGAACGAGGGGAAATTTCTGTGTAGGAATATTGTGAAGAGTTAAAAAAATGGTCGTGAAGTGGTTGAAGACTTGCCTCGTTCGAGACGCCCTTCAACATCGAATACAGATCATACCCACACTCGCAATCTCAACGTCTCATTTTTGTCTCAACGTCATTTTTGTTGATATTTTGGGCCTGCGACGCGATACCACACGGCTTGTTATGAAAGAGCTGAAATTCGTGCAAAAGGCCCATGGCGAAAAAAAGCGCATGGCGAAAATCCAAACTACATTTACGCCAAGTTGGGGAAATTGATGAATGTGGCTAAATCAACTGTTACCAATGTATTAAAAGTGTTCGGTAAACGTTTGTTGACAGCCAAGAATGCTGGATCGGGGGAAATCGAAAGCCGGAGGCCACAGCGACGACAAAAGAGCTGCGCGCTGTTTCGAGCGGAACCCTAACGCAAAGAAGCTGGGAGTGGCGCCTTCAACCGTGGATAGAGATAAAAAACGAGCTGGACTATTGACTTACAAGAAAATGGTGACTTTCAACAGCTTCCCGGACAGGAATTTTATATGCCAACCGGACGGAGAAAGCTGGCAGAAATTTTCAAGCTCATTAAACTGTGTGGCAGGCCATCTGTACCTGTTGCTTGAAGAGCATCGTTTACATTGCGACTGGAGCCGTCAACCAGGAAATTTATCTTAGCGAGTGCCTCACAAAAACGTTGACTGCCTTTCCTGAAGCGACACAATTGTTCCGTTCTATTTTGGCTGGATTTGTCATCTTGCCATTACGGAAAAAAGGCCATGGAGTGGCACACTGCCAACAAGTTCAAGTGGTGATCAAGGACAAGAACCCTCCCAACACTCCAGCGCTCCACCCAATCGAACAATATTGGGCCAGCGGAGCATTAAGAAGACTCAAAAAGCTGTTCTGAGCGAGCAACAGTTCACAGCAAGCTGTTCGTTTTTAAGTGAGCAAGGAGACTGTACAAAATCAAAGACGAGCCGAAAGATTTCTCCTGTATTCTGTATTAACTGAACTTGAAAAAGAAAAAGAATTTGACTTATTAATAAAAAATTTGATCGACTCACACACATTACTGTTTGACCCAATTTTGATCGGAACACCCTTTAAGTCCTTTGCTCTGCGATTATTGATAAAATCTTGGTGACAACATAACGATCAACTTAGTCTTATGCAATTGAGAACGTATTCCTAACTTTTAATATAAAATTGAGGTTTAAGGCTTTCCTAAATGTTCAACCTATGACCACTCAGGTTGTGCTGAACAGATTGTCTTCACCATTTGAAAATGACCTAATTTTCGCTAAGTTGGATTCAAATTCTTGAAATGCCAAAAACTACGGAGTTTGAATTGCAGGAAGGATATTCTTTAAAAATAGGCTTCAACATCTGGGTGGTTGAAAGCATGCCTGAAAAAGCATCCCGAAATATTCTGGTGGACTCAAAAGCGCTTTAAAAATCTTCGGTGAAGTTTAGACGGAAGCGCCTTGAAAGCTTTTTCCAATACGTCTACGACCAATTTAATCGGAAAAATAATGTTCACCTTATGGAATGTTCGGAATTTACGTGGAATGTCGATGACACCACTTTCGCATTGAATCCTGCACGAAAGAAAATGTCTGCTAAGGCTACTGTCAATCTCAAACTAGATTCGGTTCACTAGAAAGTCCCCACTCATGAACATTTTGTGTGAAAATCTGACCTAGGTATTTTGGTCCGTCACTGTAGCTCTGGATAACAGTGCAAAACCTTGTCAGCTATTTACTCGAATCAAAGAGCAAATTTCATGCAATCTGATTATAAATTTATCAGCCTTCTCAAAACGAGTGTTCATCCACAATCATCATGCAATTGACTCTACTCCGCCTCAAAAGTTCGTAAATCTCGTACAATCCATCACGAAGCGAATACCACAAGATCCCAATTCGTAGAACTGGTATATTCACTGATTTCAAGACGCCCCCCCTCCCTCGATTAAAAATCCGACAAGACATCACTTGAACTCTCGAATCCAACCATCACTGCCACCGCCATTCCTTCGGCATGTCAGTTCCCTCAGACACCTGACGAATCCACAACACGACGACCGGCATGTGAGATGGGAAAATTGAAAATCCCATTTTCCAGATGGCTGCTGCTTTGATCAGCTGAAAAATCATAAAACAAGACCGGGCAACAAATCTTACATTCAAGAGGCACATCGTCCTCCTCCGCCTACTCCTCCTTCAAATCCGCTGCTGATGCTGTGGTTCGCTCCTTCCGTTTGAATGTTTTCACACACGAAAAAACACAGATCTTGATTTTGCGAAGATAGGTATTTACTCCTGCCTGTTCCTGCTCCAGTTAGGTAACGAAGAATCCACTTAATGAGTTGCTCGACAGTAGTCGAACTGCGAACAAATTCGCAACGCACCTGAGCTTCTTCTTGCACTTTGATAATTCCCCCAAAGATTCAGACTGGCCAGCAACACAATTTCAAACTTTCCCTCACTTGCACTGCACTTTCCGATTCACTGCACCAGGATAGCGGGGACTTTTTCCTCCCGAATGATGCACGTTTTCGCTTATTCACGAACCGCTTCTTTTTTTTTTCCCCGGGACAAAGTTACACAAACGGGGAGCAGACGACACACCTTGATCTGGATTTTCGCTTCCTCCCTGTTTACCCCGTGGGGCTATGATCTAAGCTGCTAGTAGTTTCCACGCAAGCAGGAAAAACAGGAAGCGAGCAACTGGCAGCAACTTCCCGTTCAGGATAAAAATTTCCGGTTTATTGTTGACGTTGTTGTTATTGTTGTTGCTGCTGTTATCCAAGCGATTCAAACGAAAACAAATTTGGCGGAGACGAAATAGGAGGCGAGCAAGTCGTGTCAAGTAGCATAGATAGTAGAGAGTGCGGTGCCCGTTGCTATTGGTTCAGCTTTTGCTTAATTATTTTTTTAATTTTTTGATTTTTGGTTGCTAACAACACAGCGTTAAGTGAGTTTCAGAAAAATCAACGTTTTCAGCTCGGCCGACGAAAATCGACTGAATTCGGATGCGAGCCGGACTGGAAGCGGTCGCTATGGGGAACTCACGCCCTTTTTTTCCTCGATACTCCTGGGATGGAGTGATGAATCCCTCCAAGCGGCAGAAGCAGCTGGTTTCCCTTTCGGAATGAGCGCAAGAGAGCGGAGAGTGAGAGCACGACTGAGAGCTGGAAAACCATGTGACTGTGGGTGGGAAATTGTCAGGTGCGTCACTGGAAAACCCTCGGGTTGACGGAATAAACGTGCTCGCCGAGTGCCGAAGCGGATGGGTGGTGGTTTGTTTACATATATCTGTTTGGTGTTTTCGGTGGCGGATGCTGGGGCCGGGTCGCTCGTAGGAGATAATAGGGACACTCGCGTGGTAGATCGAAGTAAAATTGGTTGAGGTTATGGTTTAAAACGTATATGGAAGGTAGACACCAACCATAACATGGTCATCATCGTGGCTGATGGTTGCAAATATATGTCTCAGTAGGGTAGAACGCTGCTTCGTCGTAATTGCTAATTTCCGTTCTATAGTGCAAAAGCATCCATAATACCATTGAACCTGCCGTGCACAAATCAATTGAACGGTAATTTCGATGAGTCAACTCATGAGCTTCCCAGTTTGAAAGAAGCTAGTTATTTAATGTATATATGGGTCATTCCATACCAAGTGACTGGAGAAATGCATCGACCCTCTTCGATTCGAAGTTTAATTGGCTGATATACTTGTTTTCGGCTATTTATTAAAAAATCAAAGTTTCAGACCAATCGATGAGCCCCTCGGTCCAATGAGTGCCCTCAATATTTGGGAGATATTTGAAAAGTCTATATTTTGTTTTTTGAATATCTCGATGACAAAGAGCTAAAAACAATGTCAGATACTCTTCTTAAATAAAATTAAATTAGCTATCAAATGAAGATTTTTTGTAATTTTTACATTGTTGCCAGTATTTTTATTTTAACAATTGCAGTCTTATACTGCGTTTTTCTGAAAATCGTTTTTTTTCTTCTAAAAATTGTTTATTCAACAACTCTGATATAGTCTGTAATACCGCGTCAAGGCAGATCTAACAGAAAAGCACCGCTTCAATTTTCCAATATTATCAATTTATCATGGCCTACGTGATAATTCAAATTTTTTTTTTATACAGTGTGTCTCACAATAGGCGTCACCTTTTTTCAGTATTGGTTTATTTCAGCTGGGAAATTTTAACAGCGGCATTGATTGTACCCGTTTTGAGTGTATTCTTTTGACAACTTATCGCTGAAGATTAATAAGCGATTCCGTTTGTTTCTATTTATCAGCTACCATGGAAGCAATATGGGAGCTTAAATTACATTTGCAAAAGCTTAGCCCGTGTCAGATATTCAATAGCCTTAAGCAGTTTGGAGTGAGTAAGCGTTTTGTTTTTCGTACCTTTAAAGTAAACTGGAAGTGTCCATATGCAACACAAAGGAGGTTTCTGAACGAAGAAAAAGATCAAATGTGTGAGAGAGCGGATAAGACGTAATCTGGCCATATCTGGCCGTAATTTGAGCAAACAATTGGAATGCAAGCCGTACAAGAAACAACGGGTTCTCGGGTTGAAGGAGCGCTAAAAGCAAGCCCAAAAAAGTAGAAATCTTTTGGTTCGGCACGTGACGGCGAGATTTTATTTTCGAATGAAAAGCTCTTCCTCCTTCAGGGCATTCCCACGATCAACAAAATAATCGTGGAAATGGCAAAATTCTTTCCAATATTCCAAGAGACAAACTAGCTGTAGAACGCTATCAGAATGTATCGAAAATTATGGTACGAAGGTCCGTTCCACGAAAAGGAAAGCTTTCTTTGCTTTTCATAAAACGTAAAAATTAACACTTACATCGAGCAAGTTTTGTTTTCTCATGCTTCAACGCTGTATGGGAATACACCATATTGTTTCCAAGAGGACTCCGCTCCAGCTCACAAGGCAAAGAAGAGACAAGCGTGGTGCGCGGAAAACATGCCTGATTTCATCACAAGTGAAGAATGGCCTGAATATTCATCGGATCTCAACCCACTTGACTACTTTGTTTGAGATTATATGCTTCAACATATAGGCCCTTCAAAATGGCATACTTTAGATCGATTCTAGAAAGATTTGGTTGTTTTTTGGTACCAAATTCCTCATGCAATCGTGCGTGCGAGCTGCGATGGGTTTACAAAGCGTATGCGCAAAGCTATCAAGGAAAAGAGCGAGAGATTCGAATTGAATAACTATGGTTTATTTCTATAACATGTATCTTTCAAATGAAAAATAAATGCTATGATTTGATGGATTTGTTTTACTATAATCCCATTCTGTTTTAGTGACACTTGTTGTGAGACACCCTGTAAATATCGCGTGAGATCGAAATAAACACTGTTTAATTAATAACATGGAGTGTTCAATAGGGCTGTGCTTAAAATGAAAATGTTCCGATGGAAATCAAAATCGGTCATATTTACACTTCTTACCGCGGGAAAGGCATTTAAGTTGTGTGTGAAAGCCATGCAAATAAGTTTGATTTGATTTTTCATAGCCAAATCAAAACTAGGCTGTAATCCATTGAACTTTCATGTCAGCATTCGACGCAAAAATTTAAAAACAATTTCATTCCACCATCACGACAAGTTTCACCAACACGTAAAACATGGTTATGATGATTGAATAAGAAAAAGATTGTATCTTTTTGAATACTTGTGAGACTGTTAAGTGACCGCGAGTTCCAATTTCTAGTCATCGACTAATTGATTAATCGTCACGAATAATGTATTTGAAGCCCATACAGGTCGTCGTCGTTTGGATCTCTTCACAGTTTTGTTGGCTCTGGTCAAACAAGATCAACTACAAAATGTGCGGTCAAAAATTTGCAAAATCAATTTCATAGACTGTACTGGCACAAACTTAATTAGATTGCATCGGAAAAAAATACAATAAATTCCGAACTTGTAAGACTACCATATGGAAAAAATTTGCCACTAGCACAGTTTGCTAAAAAAAGCAATGCCCTAACTTGTAAGATTTTGGAGAGATAGCATAAATAAATTGGAAGCTCATGAGCACACAAGGACCACGCATTGAGTGAGTTCTGAACATATGTGACCTATATCCGGAAGGGCCTGGCCGCTAGGACAAGGGTGTACCAAAACTGTCGAAATACAGAATAAACAAAACTGGAAGTTCATATACACACTAGCACCGTGAAGTGAGTGAATCCCGCACTTATGTGACCATCTATAGGTAGGACTTCATCAGTAGGACAAGTTTACCAAAGACTGATATGTTCTAACTGGCGAGGATCTCTTGATATCCTAGGATGAACAAATTAGTTACCCCTTATACCAAAACGTCACTGTACTCATTTATGGTAACTCGAAAGTAGAGTGTCTTGCGGTGAAATTATCAATCAAAACGAGATCCAATAGCACAGCCGAAAGAACACTGCCGAAGACTGTAGAGGTTTATGATTCGAACCAACTGAGATAGACCTCATTTCCCCGTTTGTTACGGTTTTGATTTTTTAAAGAACACATAAACGTGAAAATCGTTACCCGACCGTGCTCTAACTTTACCCACAATTGCTTTAAACATAGCAGGTCTGAAAAATTGAAATTTTTCAAAATAAGCTTGAACAACTGATTTTGGGCTTATGATTTCTAAGGTGATATAGAAGCGATCTGTGCAAATAATGTTTAACAAGATTTTCATGCTTCTTAAAGTGTACAACTTTGCGACACATTTTCTTATTTCATCTTTATCAATGAATAAGTTCTAGAAATTACCGTGTTATTTGTATTGTTTGGCTTTTGAGATACTTTTGCAAACATCATGGCTCAAGCTCATAAGAAAATGGCTTGAAGACGTCATTGCCGTATCTCGTAAAGATTGTACTTGAAAAAAATGCAACAGACAAAAATGATCATCAAAAATTTTCTATTTTAAGTCGGATATTTTAGAGACTTTCCGGGAATAAATAAACACATATAAGCTGATGCTTTTGAAAAGTTGGTTTGTTCGACCTCCTCCGCTAGACAAAATACCGATACCTTGGACTTAACGCTACCGATTAAATCCTGTGCAAAAATTGCGCCATCTATCTTGCACACTTTCATTCACTCTTCCTACAAATCATTGTCGTTTTTTAAGATCTTTCCTGTTTTCCGGAGCTTGGCTTTCGTAATCACCTAGAGTTTTTCTATTGGGCGAAGTTCTAACGAGTTTGGCGAATTTGCCTCCTTCGGCATATCAACCATCGGTTTCACGTAATGACACGATGCCAAATCCTGTCACATCACGTACTGATTGGCACATTTGTCGACCTTCTTCTTGCCGAAGAAAACCTCCAGGCCGAGGATCTGCTTGGCGTCCGCTTTAATGTACGTCTCGTCATCCATTACGATGCATTTCGGCTGCACCAACCACTCGCGGCACAGCTTCCTGGAGTGGGATTTGGCCACCGTATTCTGTTTATCAGTTCGGCTAGGCACCTTCCTTACCTTGAAGAAATGAAGTCCAGCCGCTTCATTGCCAGCTGGACGAACCAGACGGAAGAATTGACCTTCTTGGCCACGTCCCGAATTGAATGGTTAGGATCGCGCTTGATCACTCACCTTCCTTGCGATTACGGTGTTGGTCGTCTTCGCTTTTCATCCGCTGCCAGCCCGCCGCGGGGTCATCTGGGTCTTTTTGAACGATTTCATCATACGGGACACGATTGAATTGTCGATTCTCAACTGATTCGCGATCCACCCGTGGCACTGGCCTGGATTTTCCACGACCCCGCCCTAATCTTTTGTCGAAGCACTTCTGTCAATCGACAACAAGCCATCTTGTGACGACATTTTGCATATGTAAACATTACTTTCTCAACTAGTTTTACCCAAAATTTCATCAATTTTACCCATGCAATAAAAAGTTATACACAAACAAAAGTGTTGCATTGTTTTCGAGTACAATTTTTATATTTCCTTCGTTATTAAAGTCTGTATTCGATGAAATTTGGACACACGCAATTGTTCGTAACTTTTTAGCGTGTGGGTAAAAATTATTGAAATTTTAACTGAATATATTGCACTGTGTTGTGTCAATTGTGTAATGAGTTTCGTGAAAATTGGTCGAGTTATTTCAGTGATGGCTTCGAATGAAGAAATAGTGCGCCAACAAATTTTGGGCACTCATTTTGGAAAGCCCAAACGCTTCTCATCGATGGATCGGAAAACAGCTCGGAATCGCACATTCAACCGTATCGAATGGTTGAAAAATCGAATCGAATTGGTTGGGAAAAATGGCAGTGGAAAAAAACGTAGCACATCAAATCCGGAGAAGGCCAGGATGGTATTGAACCAATTTAAGCATTATCCCAACATTTCGATCAGGGATGTTGCGAAAAAGGCGAAAGTTTCAGTTTGTTTTGTGCAGAAAACAATGAAACGTTCTTGATTACATGTGTACAAGGTCCAGAAGGCACCGAACCGGAGCGATAAACAGAACTCGGTGGCCAAAACTCGTGAAAGAAAACTGTACAGGGAGTGGCTCACAAAACCGTCCTGCATTGTGATGGACGATGAGACCTACATTAAAGCCGACACCAAACAAATGCCCGGACAGGAACACTACGTCGCCACCTCTAAGTTGGCCGTTCCGGAGAGTGTACGGAAGAAGAAACTGTCGAAATTCGCCAAAAATTCCTTGTCTGGCAAGCGATCTGCGGATGTGGCAAAATGAGTCAGCCCTTCATCACCTCTGGGACCGTCAACGGACAAATCTACAAGGACGAATGCCTCCAAAACGACTTTTGCCCTTCTTGAGATCTCACGATGGCCCGACAACCCTCCAAACACTCCGGAACTTCGCCCAATTGACAAATGTTGAGCAATCATGAAAGCGGCGCTCGTTAAAACTCACAAACTGATAGAAAATGAACTTGAACTAAAGACAGTGTAGTCAGTGCGGCAAGCAACCCGGTCCTTTCATTGTCCAAATTTGATGAAAGGGGTCAGAGCAAAGGTAAAGGGCATGTGGGTTGGGAGAAGAGGTTCAATAAACCAATGATGTCAAAACTAAACCATTTAGTAGTTCTTTATTTCCAGAAAGTTTGAAAAGAATCGGGCTCAAGGAAAATTTTTGGTGACCTATTTTGTGTGTCCAAATTTCATCGAATACAGTCTTTATTTGGAATGGACGAATTTCACGCCAACTCGTCTTCGTGGTTGGCAGCACCCTCTCGGAATCACTTGAAACTTTGTGGGTGTATAGACTATGTCTTTTCAAGCAACTGTGCATACTTTGATTTTTTTTCAAAATTTATCTCGAGTACCATTTGAAAAGGGCCTAAGTTTTTTGATCGATTTTTTAAATCAACATAACTCAAAAAGGACTAGATTAACAAAGAAGTGGGCACCACTCGAACGTTGTTGGCAACATACCAGTCCATGGCCTTTTTTTCGTAATGGCAATTGCCGAATCCGGCCAAAATAGAACGGAACAATTGTGTCGCTTCAAGATAGGCAGTAGACGTTTTTGTAGGCACACGCTCAGATAAATTTCCTGGTTGACGGTTCCAGTCGCATTGTTAACGTTGCTCTTCAAGCCACAGGTACAGATGGCCTGCCACATCAGCTAATTTGTCGCGAACTTTGACACCTTTCCCCGTCCGGTTGCCATATAAAATTCTTGTCCAGGAAACTGTTTAAAGTCAACCTTGACGTAAGTTTCATCGTCCTGTACCACGCAATCAAACTTCGTCAGCATCGTCGTGGAGAACTTTCGCGATCGTGCTTTGGCCGACGTGTTTTGTTTCGCGATTTGGAGTCACCACTTTCTTGTAAGTCAACAGTCCAGCTCGATTTTTAGCTCTATCTAGTCAATTGTTAGCCACTGCCGAAAAACAACATTTTCTTTGCAATCCCATTCTAGTACCGATGAAAGTTCTCTCTCAATACCTTCTGGAGAAATTTTTTTTTCACATGCACGGAAATAACAATCTGTAATTCTGATTGGGATACTGCAAAGATTTTTGTCAATTATTTCTTGTTGTGGATCAAATTTTGCACTAATAATAATAAAATTTTACATTTTCGTGAATGGTTAAAACACATACATTATGTGTTACTTATACCACTTTATTCCATTAAAATAAGCTTTTTTCACAACGAGTAACGTATTTATGATCACTGTTATTATGAAGCCTTGCTTAAATCGTAAAATATGTGGGTAGAAATAATGTATTTCATTCAAATCTATACCTAAGATCACTCAAGTGAGAAAATGTACTGTACCACAGGTAACACAACGGTTATTTTAGATTAAAAATATTAAAACATGTCAGCGTTAATCATTAAAAGGTGTTTAAAATGTTTGGTAATAAACAGGATCAACCATCTACCTGATTTAATTTTATTATCACAAAAGTTAAAAAAAATACGCTCTTTCCAAATGGTAGACTTGATTTCTCAAACATTCAAGGACCCTTAACAATCCAAATTGTGATTATAAGTAAATTTAGTTGGCTTTTGTGAGGTTGTTAGGACCAAATTAAAAGACGAGTTAGCGCGATACACGGTAAAAATAGGACATGAAATAGTTGTTGTTAGAAAAACTTTTTTTTAAATGTGCCCATCTTGTAATGTTCAGCGAACTTTTGGACAACTATATTGCCATAATTGAGAAAAAATTTCACCCAGTTCTAAGATAGGCATTTTTTTAAAATTGACTTTAAGTTTCAAAATATTTTTTAAAGCGTGTAAGAATCGATTTTACAATTTTAACATTTTATTTTTCAGAAAATTTCATGCATGTTGATTTAAAAAAATCGATCAAAAAACTTCAGCCCTTTTCAAATGGACGACTAGATTAATTAAGAAAAAAAAACAAAGTAGGTATACACAGTAGCTTGAAAAGACATTGTCTACAAACGCACAAAGTTTCATCGGATTCTGAGAGGGTGCTGCCAACCAAGAAATTTTAAATAGGACTAGCCTTATTTGGTTGATCTTGAGCCACTCCGAGCAAAGATATTAATAAACTATTCAAGAATACAAGGGAAAGTGGAGTAAAACCAGCCATATCTTCGTTCACAGGAAATTTCACATGGGACTAGCACTATTTTGTTGATCTTGAGCCTCTCCGTGCAAAGATATTTATGAATTATTCAATAATATAAAGGGAAGTGAGGCAAAATCAGCCCTGGAATGAAATACCATCTATTGATTCTTCAGGAAATTTTACATAGGACTAGCCTTATTTGGTTGATCTTGAGACACTCCGAGCAAAGATATCTTTAAACTATTCAAGCATACTAGGGAAAGTGGGGTAAAACTAGCCATATCCTCGTTCACAGAGACGTACGGTGGTTAAAACAACCTTTATTAGATTTTCCAGGAAATTTCACATGGGACTAGCACTAACTTTTGTTAATATTGAGCCTCTCCTTGCAAAGATGTCTAAAAATTATTCAAGAATATAAGGGCAAGTGGGGTAAAATAAACTCTTCAACTCCACAACGATATCCGTGCGGTGATTAGAACCAGGTCCATTCGATTCCCCAGACAATTTTCAAGCGGAAATAGCCTTGTTTACAAGCCGCGCTTAAAAACGACAAAAGTTACAGATTTCTTCCTTAGTTTTCATCAGTTCTTGTCCACTGTGCACTGGATGAGTTGGCGTGAGATTCGGCAATGGCGGTTTGGCTTAAATTCCTGGGATATTATATTTGAATTTAAGCACAATATCGCCTTCAACATGGCTACGTACTGACAGATTGCAAACAGTTCCGTTGTGTATGCTTAAAATTTATGATTGATTGTATGTACTATATTGTCTTCAGAACTTATCGGTCCTACCTGCACAGCTGTAAATCGCGTGGTGGAGGAGTCCTGATAGCCGTTTCGAGGAGACCAACCAGCTACCTTGATCCCGCGCCTATTTCCAGTCGACTCCAACAGCTGTGGGTTGTAGTCCGTATTCTACATAACACTTTCAGTGTTGGATTAGTTTACCTGCATCTTGACCTAAAAAACGACTGCTCGATCATCTGTGAGCTTGTGGAATCGATAGGTTCGGTTTTGTCTCGACTGAGCCCCCGCTTTTCCGCTTCTTTAATTGGAGACTGTAACCAAGCTGGTCAACCCACTACTTTCACATACGCCCGCAGTCTACTGTGCCTTCCTGAATGGATTTGACTTGCCGGGCTTTTTTGAATCGACACTCATTTGAACAGGAATGATCGCTTGCTGGAACTTGGTACTGGCGAACGATTCTGCGCTATCCGGTTTCTTTTTCTAACGAGGCCCTGATTGATCTTGATGCCGATCATCTCGCCCTTATTGTATCGGTTGACTTACCTACACCGATTGTATATGTGCTGGCATCTGCGCATCTTTCTCTGAACTTTCGCCGTGCTGATTACACTTTATAAGACCACGTGCTTTGCGACACTGACTGGAATTTCATTAACTCGACCACTGACGTCAATATTTCAAGTGGAACAGGTCAACGCCGCAGCCGCGGATGCTATTTTCCGTGCTGTTCCAGTACGCCGGCATCCGCAAAACCCTCCCTGGCCCAACCCCATCCTATGCTTGTTTAAGCGAATCCGGAGTATTGTGCAGATATTCTTAGCTTTCCGCTAGCAATGCTGTTCAATCTTTCGGCTCAGCAAAGCCAGTTCCCCACACAATGGAAACATGAATTCAGGATGGCAAGTTGATGCTGCATACACGGACTTGAAAGCTGCATTCGACTCAGTGATTCACGGAATCCTTCTGGCTAAACTGGAGAAGTTCGGCGTCTCATCTAGGACTGCAGATTGGTTCAGATCCTACTTGATGGACCGTTCAGTGCGAGTCAAGATCGACTCTTCTGAACCGAAATCATTCTCGAACAAGTCGAGAGCCTTGCCTGATTAAGTTCTGAATGGTGAAATCAAGATCTATACTGGCGACTTCAATGCGAATATCGGCTCCGACAACACCGACTATGAGCGTGTTACGCATCATGGTCTCGAAAACGGTGAGCTGTTTGTAGAATTTGCCGGCAACAACGACATGGTGATCGGGGGCTCGTTCTTTCCTCATCGACCAGTGCACAAAGTCCCGTTGGTTTCCAGATATCGCATCTGACCACCACCTTCTAATCGATAAGATCCGCCTTCGCATTGCACGGATCCAGCGACGGAAGGAGATGCTCGGACGGTGATTCAACACACGTCGACTAGAAAATCCGGCTGTGAAAAGATCGTTCGTTGAAGAACTTCAGACTCGAGCAGCAGATGTTCTGAAAGTGGCATCGTGGAAGAACAATGGATGACCTTCAGAATGCCTTCATCGAGACTCGCACACAGCGAAAAGAGTGGATCATCGATGATACCTTGAGGAAGATTGAGGAGCGTGAAGAAGATAAAGCTGCGATAGACCGGGCAAAAACCAGAGGAGGCAAGTGCGAGGCCCGTTAACGGTACTCGGCTTTAGAGAAGGAATTAAAACGCTGCCGCCGACTGGACAAGCGAACGTGGGTGAACTCCTGGCTGACAAGAGGAGAAAGACGCAAACACTGGCGATATCCGCCTCCTCTACGATATCTCACGATGCCTGAGTGGAACAAGGAGGACCCGCAGATGCCTGTGAAGGATGCAACTGAGCAATAACTTACAGACCCCACTGATCAGTTGAAACGTTGGTTTGAGCACTTCGAACAACTTCTGCAAGTTACGACGTCCAACCAACCATCAACATCTCGGCATGATTGGCCGCAGATGCGGCGCATCAGTCGCGTCAACTCTGAGGCCCCATCATTGCTGGAGATCGTATTTCAGCTGGGGTCGATCGCATATCAGCAGAGATGCTCAAAACTGACCCCATGCTATCTGCAAAAATGTTGAATCAATTAATCTGTAATATCTGGGACACCGTCACATTTCCGGCCGACTGGATGCAGGTCGTCTTAGCAGAGGTCCCTAGATGGGATGTGTGACAATTGGCATCATGTTACTGTGTATTGTTCTCAAAGTCCTGTGCAAAATTATCCTAAGCCGGAATCAGGAGAAGATCGACGCTACTCTTCGGTGACAGCTGGTGAGATTTCGGGCCCGAAAATTGTGTGGACCATATTGTCCCACTCCGAATCATTCTGGAGCAGGTCAATGAATCCAAAAAGTACCTCTGTTTGGTATTCATTGACTACGCAAAAGCTGTCGATAGAATGTGTGAGGCGCCCTGAGACGCAAAGGAGTCCCGGATAAAATCATCAACCTAATCGAAGCGCAGTACGAGGCTCTCAAATGCAGAGTCCAACCCCATACGGATAGTCGCCGGTGTGAGGCAAGGATGTAGATTATCACCGCTACTGTTCTTTACCGTAATCGACAAGATCATGGGAGATGCAATGGACCGTGTACCGAGCCGTGGGTTGCTATCACTAAAGAGCACCTAAACGACTTTGATTTGGCTGTTGACGTAGCTTTGTTAGCGCAACAGCGCTCTGATATGCAGAGCCAGCTTAACGACCTCACCGAAAGCTCCTCTGCGGTGGGTCCCACCATCAACGTCAACAAGACTAAATCCTTGGATGTCAACAGGAACAATTTTTCCAATTTTACGGTAGCGGGGCAAGCAGTGGAGAAATTCGATGCTTACAATATCTTGAGCTGCGTTTGTGAGTTTAAGCAATATATGGAGGACAAACCAGATAAGTCAACACACCATATTCCGAATTTTCAACACAAACGTTATATGCTACCGAGACGTAGTCCGTATCAGCGGAGAATACTGAAAAGCTGCAGTTCTTCATCAACCGATGCCTGCGGTAAGTAATTCATGTCTGGTGGCCTCACAATTGGATCTCAAATGCTGAGCTCCATTGTCGATGCCAACAGAAACCGATATCAGTGGAAATGCGAGAACGAAAGTGGAGGTTGGTCGGCCACACCCAACGAAGGACCGGAAACGAAATCTGCAAACAAGTGCTGAATTGGAACCCAGCAGGACATCGCAGCAGAGGCAAGCCCAGGGGCTCGTGGCGTCGGAGCCTAACTAAGGAAATAAAGGAAGTCGATCGAAATCTGACCTGGGCCCAGGTCAAGGCTAAAGCGAACAGACGCCCAGGATGGAAGTATTTTACGTTGGGCCTATGGAACCCTAGGGATGGACAGGAGACATTAGTAAGTAAGTAAACTGTACCTCAAGTCCCTGTATTGCTCACGTGTACGGTCAATATTGGAAACAAATGAGGTCGTCTGGAATCCTTTCTATACCATTTGGATCAACACCTATTAACTGTTGGTGGTGTGTTGGCCTCAACAGTTTTGTAGCAGGCAACTGTTTTGCGACGAATTTACATGTACCATTTCGCGTCTTAATTATTAAAATATTGTGGCTAATAATTAAAACAAGGCAGTGTTGATAATTTTGAATGCAAGCTCCGGAATAAATCTGGAAAAAAAAGCCTTCAGGTTAACGAGAACGATCACAAAGGCGTGGTTGGGGAACTCAAACGGAAACCGAACACCTCAGATCGAGATGTGGCTAAAAAGTTGCATGTTTGTAAGACTTTCGTGCAGAATACCAACATTGGAGCTGGACTACTTAATTTTAAGGTTCAGAGATCCCCAAACTGTTTCGAGAAACAGAATGCGGTCGCATAAAGCTGTATCCGGAAGTTGTACTACCAGAAGCTAACGAAACCACACTGCTGCGTAACGGATGACGAGACATATGTGAAGGCGGACTTCAACCAGATTCCAGGAAACCTGTATGTACCTGCCAAGGAAAGGTGTGATGTTCCCGAGATCCTCTGAACACAGAAGGTGTGAACTTCGACAAGAAGTTCTTAATTTGGTAAGCAATTTGTGCTTGTGGAAAGCGAAGTACACCTTTCGTTACCGCCTAAGCACCATGAATGGATAGGTGTATTTGGAAGAGTATCTCCAAAAGCAGCTTCGTCCTCTCCTGAAGGCCCACGACGGTCTGACGATCTTCTGACCGGACTTGGTATCATGGGGAAGGTCCATTAATTACGTCACGCAGTAGGGGGAGAGGGGGGGTTTTAGAAAACGTGACGATCCATACTAAAAAAAATTGAAGGTCCATACAAAAAACGTGACAAGGGGTGGGAAGGGGGGTGGGTGTTATAAAAAGTCATTTTTTGCGTGACGTAATTAATGGACGTTCCCATGCCACTACACGAAGGACGAGCTAGAGTGGTATAAGGCGAATGATATTGATTTCGTGCCGAAAGATCTGAACCCCCTAAACACTCCGGAACCGCGCAATAGAAAAGTACTGGGTCATTATGAAGGAGAACCTTTAAATACAACCTAAAGTGGTGAAGAATACTAAAGAAATTAAGAAAGCATGGGCTAATATGCAAAAAAAACTTTAGATTCTGAGGTCGTGCAGATGCTTATGGCCAAGGTTTGCGCATTTGGATATAAAGTCGAAATAAATGAAATATATGATGCCAAAACTAATTTTACGGCCTGATAATGTGGTGGTAGTTTGATAAAAACTTGAATTTTGTGTGTGCGGATTTTAAACGGTACACCCTTTAGTTGAAGGTTGCGGTTGTTACACACTTTCGATCGCTTCAGATCAAAACCAATACCAAAAACATTGAAAATTAAATTTGAGCTGTCATTTTAAGGTTTGTGATGTTCATTCCCTCTTTTGTGAACAAAATCATGATATCAAGAATACAGTACTGTAAAAAATAAATCATACACTCTAAAAACGCATTATGTGCTATATTATTCTTATTTTGACAGATACATCTGTGGCATATTTGATAAAGTTTTACAATTTAGTGTGCTAAATACAGAGGCCAAGACGCAAATAATTGAAAGTTATTATTTTATTGGCCAGATAAGTTTTTATCGAACATTTAGGCAGTAGCCAGTTTGGCACATAACAAACAGATTGGTTTTTAGCTAAAAATAGATATGTTTTCTTGGGCAAAATGAATCAAACACTTCACAAATCGGATTTCTCGATGATTTTATTGAAGCCAGTTTTAATATTTTGGCAGCACTGCATTTTTTGACAGTTGTAGTCACAGCGCAGATGTATTTTTTTTCCGCGGAAGTTTGTTCCGTGTGTATTTAAAAAGTTTAAAATTTCAGGGAAACAGATTTTGCTTGATGGTGATTCTCGATCGTGAAAACGGGGTTTCCCTCCGGAATATTGTTACAAAATACTCAGTTTCACTTGAGGCTGTGCAGCACATATGAAAGAAGTGTGAACGCCAAGGAATAGTGAAAAACTTATCCAGGTGGATGTTATCGCACTGTGAGGATGTCAGGATTGTTCGATTGACTAAGCAAAATTCAAAATTTTTCGTCGAGAGAGATTTTGCTGAATCATTAAATCTAAGTGTTGATCCTAGTACTGTTCGTCGACAGCTCAACGACAGTGGTTTAAGTAACTGTTTGGCGTCCAACCGACCTTTCATCAGCAAGCGGAACCAGAAGAAGTGGCTGGTATGTTAGTAGACTTGTGGAAACGGGTTTTATGGACGGATGAGAGGAAATTTGAGCAATTCGGACAAAAACGGCACTGGAATGTTTGGAGGGCTGAAGCACACAAGGATCGATACAGACAGAAGACAATGAGGCATGCAGGTGCGTATATCATGATCTGGGGAACGTTTGCATGATCTGGAGTAGCTGGTACATGACTGCGAATATATACGACTTGCTCTGCGATTGGAGATGTCTCTTTTGAAAACCGACCTGGAAACCAACTACAACTTTCAACAGGACAACGATCAAAGAACACCACGAAGAATCCTACCGCGTTCTTCAAGTCAAACCGAATCAAAATACTCGAATGGCCTTCTCAATCCCCTGATTTTAAGGCTAAGGGGGTCACTCACAAAGAAGCATTCAGTATCACCTAGTGCTTGTGTATCTGTTTATGTTAAGCGATTGCTTTGGTTTTAATTACGAACGTGTTAAATCATATCGAGCGAAATAGCTGCAATGCAAAAGTCCATTCCAGCTCATTAAACAAATGGTCATAAATATTGAAGTGATATGTCCCGCTCACTAGTCGCTGCTCCACAACTCCAACGAAGTTATGCACAAAGAACGTTCCGTGCAGTGAAAATAAGCTACACGAACGTAATGTCTCCCACCTATCACGTCATAAATTTAATTGTTACTCTGGTACATCATTCCAAATTTTATCGCTCATCGACCATAAATTACCTCAAATGGACGGTGTAAATTGAGACATTATTTACCGCTTCCGCTGCATAAGCAACGAGATTAAATTCTACCCTCAGGCTAACAAGTTCGAATCAATGAATTTCAAGCAGCCCTCCAACGGCAGCGCACTCTCGGTACCATTGTGTACCTGTCGGCGTTAAACAAGGCAATAAACTTCTTTCAGAGATGGCCAAGTGTGCTTTCTGGAGTTTCTGGAGAGTCTATCAAACAGCCATAAAATCCCCATTAAAGCTTACGCATTCTCGTTATCGTGGATCGTTTTTTTTAGGCCACACCATCGAACTGGAACGCTCCGAGATTGCTTGCAGGATAACACATTTGAGAATACCAGGGATGAAGGGTCAATTAATTGCTATCTGGGAAAAAATCTGCACCCACAAGATCAGTTAAATAACAATTCAAACATTTCCCTCTTAATATCGACCCGATAAATCAAAACCAGCAACTAACCAGAATTCATAGCCTACTGAGAGAGAGCAAAAAAAAAGGGTAAGTCCCACCGTCATCGTCGTCGTCATCATTTTCGTACTGCCTTATCATCATCGTCAACATTCCCGATAAACAACAACACCAAAAGAACGACCTTTCCCAGGTGGGATCATGGAAGCTTCTGGCACTCACTCTCTCCGAGCGAACCCGCACAGATGTAGTGAGAGTGAGCGCGGATGTTTTCCACGCGGCGATGGAAATCCGAACAGCTTCATACATCCATAGGGTAAACAGATGATAGAACATCTTCACCGCCAGCACAGCTTCCGTAGCGCGGGTGGAACCTTGAAAATTCTTGAGATATCAAAATCCTCTCTCTCTCTCTCTTTTTCCTTTGCGAGTTTCGGTGAAGCTCACCCCTATTCTGCAGGCTGGAAAGGTCAACGAGTTCCATTTCTTTTCCGGATTGGGAAAGAGATGGCAAGCGAGAGAAGGTCGATTGACTCTTCGCCTTCTATAGTTGCTGGGATCGTTCTTGGCCAGAGCCTAGCTTTTCTGGCAAGCGTGTCTGGATGTGTGTTTTTTTTTTTGCTTCTTTAACTAGTGTCAACAGCAGGAGGAGAAAATATGTGGTTTTTGTTGTAGATGAAGGTAGAGAGCATGGGCAGATTTATGGGGGTGCCAAGTACAGACAAAACAGAACTCTCCAGAGAGTATTTCAGGTCGACAAACTTGAACCGTAATCGGGCTACGGTATGCTGTTTCATGGTCCAGGGAGAATCCTAGAATGGCTTCCCGAAGATTAGTGCGGCTACGAAATGTTCAGCTCTGGTAAACGTTGGTACAGTGGTTTAAAAATTGTATTAAAAAAGGCATAACTTAGGCTTGGGGAGTTCACGTATTTTTTTCCGCAGTTATCAGAGACTGTTGGGCTGAAATGACAGGGCTTCATATAATGTAATTCTGTTTTAAACTAATTAAAAAGGGAGGTTGGCCAACGAAGAGAACAACTGTCATCCGTAGAAGATTATTCATATCTAATTTCACTCCACCTCCTTGGCATAATGTTTGCATTAAAAAAAATGGCCGATTTTTCATGTGTTTACCTTCACCCGCACTGACAAAACTACCCATGCAGCATCAATCATAGTAACCCATGAGTAGGCAGACAAAATTTGACAGCTCTATCAATCGAACTCTAACCGTGATGGCATAAACAGTGAAGCAACTCCGTTCAGAAGTGTGCGCGTTCAAAGAACGGAACTCCGTCGCATCGAAAATTGACATCGTGTGGCACTTTGTGGACGCCGGATACGCCCGTTCCGCTTTCTACAACATCTTGGCACTATTAGACAACAATCAGAGCATCGAAAACAAGCTCGGTTTCGGACGGCCGACCACCCTGAGCGGCCAGAAGCTCCAAGGGATGCTGAAGAGGATGACCGAGGCAAAAGTGGCTACATCGCTGCGTGCGCTTGGCCGAGAGGTCGGTTCAACCGGCCAAACATTGAAAAAGTACCTGGCGAACATGAACATACACGACAGCAACTGAATAAGATGGTCAACTCGATTTTCCCGGCCAATCGCGACATGGCGGTGGTGATGGACAACGAGACCTATCTCACCCTGGATGGTAACGACTGCCAGGTCACTTCGTATTTTACTTCCCCCACAAAGAAAGTGAGCTTCGAGGTGAAGTTCATTTCGCACACCAAGTTCCCCAAGAAGGTGCTGCTGTGGCTGACAATCAACGAAAAGGTGATGTCAAAGCCGCTCTTCTTTCGCACTGGACTGGTGAACGGGAAAAATTATAGTACAAAATGCCTGCCAATAGTTGCGTCGTTCATCAAGAAATACCATAAGGGCAAAGACGTGGTGTTTTGGCCGGATTTGGCGTCAACCCAGTACTCGAAGCGCTCGTGGGAGGAGATGGAGCGGCTGAATATCGATGTGGTACCCAAGTCGGAGGAGGAACTGATAAATAAAACGAAGAAAGATAAAAAACATGTCTACACGCATGTTTTTGTCCGCCATGGCGAATGTTCCGGTTAACTGCCGGTAGGCCCCAAGGGCGTAGAATTTTTTTGAAACTTATCTTAAATAATTACTTTCCACGGGATATTTATCAAAAACAATTATCTGCCTTGGCTTTTTTTATCATCAACATCCGAAAACAGTTCATTTGTTTTAATGCAAACGTTATGTGCATCTGTCAAGATGAGCAATAAAGGTAGTTGGAATGGATGTTACTAAACTTCCTTCTCATTTTCTAGTTATAGACTACAGCTGCATCTTCCTGAAAGATCTGGAACTATTATGATTACGTCAAAAGTTACGACAAATGTCACAATGAGAAGCTTTGCCGAAAATTGCAAATCTCTAGAGTTTTATTTGACAAACATAAACTGCAGCGCCATCTCTGCAGCAAGATCGTGAACTATTATGATGTTGTCAAAAGACTAAAAATGAAATTCTTAGATACTTTTTAGAAAACGGAAATTCTCTTGAGCTTCTTTTTGCAATGATAGACAGTGGCGCCATCTCTTGCGCTTATATGATAATATAATAAGACGACAAATGATATACTGAGAAACTTTGCAGGGTATTTGCCAGCTATTCCCCGAGAAATTCTCTAGCGTTTTTATCGAGGAGACATTGAGCGATGACCAAATTAGACTTGCGGCCAGCTTCGTTCCACTTGCCAGTGAAGCTTTGGGCCAACTTGCCATCGATGTAGAGATGATAATCAAGGCCTGCTCTAAACTCAAATTGTCTCAGAATCCAAGGCCGCAAGAAATTCCTTCGTCCTTTCTCAAACTACACCTGAATAGTTTGGCTGCTTCACGTTTTTTTTAACTATCTGCGGCTGTCGGTATTTTTCCTCGCTGTTGGAAATTTGCGCACACGTTCCAGTACAAAAAAAAAGGGTAGCAAACAGGATGTTGGCAATTATCGTGGCGTAACTTTGCTTGGCACTGTCCGTCATATGACTGTGATCATAGGTGATTGTAAGTCTCACATGTTCAAAGCCACGTCTGCTATACCGCAGGGTAGTCACTTGGGACCGTTGATTTTATTGATCTACTTCAACAACGTAGATTTGGCTTTCGAAGGACCACTACTAACGTACGCAGATGACCTGATACTCTATCTTCGAGTGCACTCTTTCGATGATAGATGTCACCCCGGCCAAATGCACGGTTGTCTCGTTTTCGCACAAGAAACAGACTATTTTATTCGAGTATGTCTTGCTGGGCACCGAAATTGAATGCGTCAGTCAAGTCAAGGACCTAGGAGTAATTCTGGTCTCTCTAGTCGCCTTTTAGCAGCATATCTCGGATGCTGTCGGCAAAGCCTTCTGCGTTCTGGGGTTCCGGATTGCTAAAGACTTCACGGATATCTACTGCCTCAAATCGTTGTACTGCTCCTTATTTCGTTCTATATTAGAGTATTGATTGGTTGTGTGGACTCCTCATTACAACAACGGTGTCGTTTGAGTAGAGACTGTTAAACGACGGTTTTAGAGATTTGCGCTACGTAAATTACCGTGGACGGATCTCTATCGTTTGCCAAGCTACGAAAGCCGTTGACATCTGATTAACCTGGAGTCCCTGTTAGCCCGTAGAGATACAACCAGCGCTTTGTTAATCGCAGACATCTTGCAAGGCCGCATCGACATCTTCAAGTCCTGATCTTCTGAAGCAAATCAACATCAACGTGCAATCCCGAGCCCTGAGGAGTAGTTCGATGCTGCGGTTACCTGGAACCAATTACAGCATGTTTGGCGCAATTGGCGGTTTACAAAGACTCTTTTGACGTGACTTGCCAAATGTTGCGTCGTATGTTGAGTCGTTTTTTTAAGACCTGTCTGATTCGCATTGATAGTGTAGTTTTGTTTTGTTTTATGTCATGACCATTAATGTACTATTTTTGTAGCATCATTGGGGTTAATACATAAGATGTTGATGAATAGAAATTAATAAATAACAAATAACAAGACGGCAACTATTTATAACTAGTCTGGAATGTGCATACAAAATGCAATTCTGTCCGTACATCGAGATCAAAACCTCTTTCATTTTGTAGCCGATTCCCGGTGGTCAATGTTACTAAAACCAGGTTTTTCCACCACTAATGCTTTTTGGACACCGTAACCTTTCAAATGGGGAATTGTTTCTAAGTTGAAATTTCATAATTCTACATAGGGTTGATAGTCGGCTCTATATTGACCCTAATGTCTTATGTGTCATTTTGTGACGTAGGACTACGTCTTTGTTTTTACATCACATTACGACCGTCACGAAAAGTGGTCAGGTTTTGAGCGTTAATGTTTCAGCCATTTCTCAAAAATAAAAAAATAAAAATCAAAATTTCTGCACCAATCGATCGGAAATATTTCAAAACATCAAGTTTAATATAGATCCACACGTTGATGTATGGCCATAAACTGTTGAAAAATTCATAAATGTCAATCCTTTTCTTAAAAAGTATATAAGCCCCTCAGGCCTAAGGGGTCATATATGACCCCAAAAAGAAAATGGCTGAATAAAATCACAGACTGAACAAATTGTACAATATTTTTGGCAAAATTGTTCTACATGAATTTTTCTTTGTGGGAAAAATAAAAACAAACAAAATAGTTTAAGGCCTAATGGACGACCAAGAATATCCTGAATATAAAAACGTGCAGGAAGATAAAATAAATGTCATTTTCATAGTGTAAAGCGTTGTTTTAGAATATGTTACACATGCATATGTATTGTTTAATTTTTTTTTTAAAGACAAGTACGTATTTATAATTGCTTCTCCTTTACTGATCACGAACTGGTTTAACTGCAGAAGAACACCACATAGATGGAGCTTGGGGTAGCTTTTTACATCTTCAAATATTTGATTCACTAATTCTACTTATAGATCAATACTGGCACTTCGCTTCTACGTCCTCACCAAGGTCTTTGGGTGGGGAGAAGGATTAGTTTGACAATCGTTGTTATTAGAGACCGTGAGCACCACTGCATCTTTGGTGCCAAGTGAAGGATAGTTGTGGTAGTGAGGCAGGTTTACTTTTAGATCATGGATGCACTGTGGTAGTGTAACGATCAATGAAGAGCGCAATCGTTCTGCTTTTAATTTTTAATCTTGTGGTGATCCAGAAGAGGGCAAATGACAAATGGCGAGAAGGGGACAGGCCTGGAGATTGAACTCCCGACCATCTGCTCAGTAAGCAGAAAGGGTAACCACTGAGCTACCCAGCCGCGTCTTCATGCATATGTATTGTTTAATTTTTGATGATAAACGTTAAATATTTCTGAATCTTTCGGGGATGTTCTAGGTTATCTCAAATGCACTCAAGTTTAGTACTTCAGATCTACAGATGTAACAGTAGCTTTTAGAGCTATATAAGGATGTATTTAAACATATTGAATATGTATTAAAACATATTCAATGGATCTTTTAAAAAGTCAACAGTCAATATTTTAATAAGGTCTGATCCTCTAGGTCATCCAAACTATCCTGGCGGTCATAACTTAAGATTTATAGTTGTAACAGTAATTTTTCGGCATAACCAAGTGGCAATAAATATTCTAACATATTTTTTTTTTAATAATCATTTATTTGTACAGGCTCAATCGAATTAACTAAACAGAGCCAAATTTTCATACTTTTATGCATCATTTATCTTAAAACTAAATTTGGGAGGATAAGCCGATTACTCGCGGCCGTCTCGATGTTAATGGGAATTACAAATTACGGATGGGAAAGAGGGTGGGGATTTATAGTATGGTTTGCATAACACATTAAATTTAAATTCTAAATTATTGAAACACTTATAACTGATACAATTTGTGGTTTTCTTTTAGACTTGAACGTTTTTTGAAAAAGAAAAAACACACATGCATACACATATAAAAAAAAAAAAACTTGAAAGTACCGGCATACTGGTTAAACTAACTACAATTTAAGGCTAATGTTAGTCAAAAACACATAAATGAGTTTTCATGTACTCCAAATCACGTACAGCCAAAATATCTCGAATTTCTCATTCTAACATATATAATTAATATTCTCATACCTCAACAAACATTATAAAGCAATATTATATGTTCTGGGTCATCTAAAGTATCCTTGAGATCAAAGCATAGAACCTACAGTTGCAACAAAAGCTTTTCAGGCTATGCAAAACTACGCTGTGTATTGAAACATATTCATTGAATATCTTGGAAGACCAAGATACATTATGAGATAATCTTCGGATATTCTAGGTTATCCAAACTATCCTGGAGATCGAAACTTGAAATCTACAGCTGTAATTGTAGCTTTCTGGACCAAACAAAGGAACATGATGTATTGAACCCAATTGCGTGATTCTTCTGGAAAGTAAACAGATATAATGAGATATCTTGGGATGTTCAAGTTCACAAAAACTGACTTGAGTTCAGAACTTAAGATATACAGTAGTAGCTGTAGCCTCTTGGTCTTGTTAGTTTTAGGTGATACAAAACATAAGATCTACAATTGTTACAGTAGCTTCATGGGCTATACAAATTTAAGTTAGTTTGTTTGGCATGAATATCTCATGATTATCTCAAAACGTCTGTTAGTCTTAAGGAGCATTTAATGAATGCTGGTTGGCTTGAGTTGCAGTCCAAAATAACGTTCCATTCCGGAACCGACGTGTAGACGTGAAGGTTCCTGTCTCAACGTAATGTTTACAAACTAAACATCTTACATACTTGTATTATTTTTACATACTTGCGTTTGACAGTCGACGGTTGGGAAATCTGCGTACCTATTCTTGTTGGGCTGTCGTTGCCACACAGTTGGCAAAACCGTAACAGAGATGAATATCCGCCAGCTCTTCTGGAGAATACATGTTTGTTTTTCTGCCAGCTGTAAGTTTCTGTTTAGAATTTTCTTCTTTCATACCGTCACTCCACGTGGCGATCATAGTGTGCTATGCGCGCTGCAAACAGACGTCAACAGCAACGCACGGTGGGTTGAATTCGTGTTTTACGCAACCGTTGATTAACGACCCAACCAGATGTGTTTAGTACGAAATTGCGACAAAACTAAACAAGATAGAAAGTTGGTGTCAAAGAGAGAGTTGTAGAACGGTTTAAGAGGCATCTTTTGGTTTGACAAAACAATAAACTTTATTACGTAATTTTTGAAATAAGGAGGGAAAATCCGTAGAAAAACACAAGTTTTAGACTTGTTTATCCCTAAAATGTGCCTAAATGCAACTTACTTAGAGTAAAAAGGACACTTTTAAGTAGGAAATTTACCAAACTATACGATGAAGGTAACAGTTTTGTGTTTAATGGCATAGTTTAAGAGAAAGAGCCAATTTCTGGCAAGCATAGACCAAAACAGAAAAACTCCAATAACTCAGTGATTTTTGAGATTTGATCATATGCGTAGAACACTTTTTTTCTTCAAATATGATTTTCTATCACCCCTTAAATAATTTGTACTAAGGAACCAAACACCCTGTATATCATAACATTGCACAGTGGTCCAGAATGTGAATTTAGCTGGAAACATACATTTTCAGCCGAAGTTGGAAATTTTGGAGCAAAATTGTCTTCGACAAAGTTGTTTTTAATAATAAAACGCTTCATTTAGTGTGAATCTAAACTAGAGTGGTCCTTATTTTCAGAGCAATCGCAAATCTTACTTTTTCATTTACTGGAATAAAGGCACACAGTATTCGGAAACGATGTAGGATAAATCATTTCAAGCAACTTTGAAGGTGTTAATTTTTCTGCATTTTTTGATTTGACCGTATTTCAGGAAAGATGTCGTCCCATTGATTCCAGAACAATTAAAGTTACAACTTTAAGTGTGCTAAAATTGTCTCTATCTGATGTCAAACAAAAGTTTTTATGGTTTTTGTAAACAAAATAAGCCTTTTTAAACGTCGGTTATTCTTGTTGAGGGAAACCACAATATTATTTCTCAGCAGCATTTAAAAGTATTTTTATTATTGCGTATCATGTCTAAAAACTGGATTATTTTTTCAAATTGAGTAAAACACATTTGCAATGGGCGTAATTTTATTTAAAAGAATCGTTAATTACTCGCTAACGGTGAAAGACATCGGCAAGATTTACTACTCAAAACTTTTATCTTTTCAATTTATAAAATTCATCTGAAGACAACGATGTTGGAATATTTGAAATAAAAAAAGTTAGGGCAAAAAACTTTTTGTTTCTGTAGGGACACCGGAAAAAATGTTCTTATTCGGTCATATCAAAAGGTACAGAAAAAAATATATGTTCAAAGTTGCTTGAAATTATTTATTCAACAACTTTTCTCAATAATGTGTGCCTTTATTTCTGCAAATAAAAAAGTTAGATTTTCGATTGCTCTGAAAATAAGGACCACCCTAGTTTTTATGCACACTCAAAGAAGTACAAAAACAACAAAAACAACTTTGTAGAAGACAATTTTGCTCCACAACTTCGGCAGAAAATGTATGTTTCCAGCTTAATTCGCATTCTGGACCACTGTGCATTGTAAAGCAGATAAAGTTACTGTTATACTTGTGGATGTCTTATATTGCAGGAAATTTCAATACTTCCCGCGAAAACACACGTCTCAAATAAGGATACACACGTGTAGTGGTAAACTTTAAACTAGATTTTTCATTTTCGTTTTTAGCACACATACATTTATTCAAATAGATTTCCCAATACAAGGACAATGCAATCATTGAGTTTCGAAACATAATTCACCAAGTCTTCAACCTTAACCTCAACGTTCAAGGTTCTAATCCAGGTTGTTTTAAATTTTTATTTTTTCAACAGCATTATATTTCATAAGGCAAATTAATGAAATCCATACTTATTTCTTATGGTAAATACTGAAAATGCAATCTTATGAGTATCGAAAGTTTATTTCGCTGAGGTGTCGATATCGATACAACATTTTGTTGCATTCCTTTCTGTATTTTTGTTGTAATACATTCGAAGTGACTGACATACCATTGTTGCAGAGTGCGAGAATAACGGGTGTATCACTCGTCAAAGTTATCTTATGTTATTAGGTAGAAGAAGTGAATATTTGACCAAGAGTTATTATTTAGAATTTGGAGTAGTGACATTCAGGAAAAAGACTGAAAGCTATTTGTACAGAATCGCTGAGCATAATAATCTTTCATGTAGTTTAAATTCGATGCCAGTTATTACAATTTAAGCGCTCTCTAAATGTAACTGGCAAGTAAACCACATTCGTCCATCCATCGTTCAAACCCCATTTCCGACAGTTTAATCAACAAAGCCGAATCTCATACATCTATTCAATGTTGCGAGCACTGTACCGAGAGCATCATTAGTTTCGGTGCTTGCGTACCACATGTCAAAAGCGGAGCACCTCTCTCTCCATAGTTGGGATATCCTAAAGGTAAAATGGCTGTAAAAGATAGTCCTACCCCGTTGCACAGTTTGCCACCATGCCCACCCGTTGCCGGTACTGTCTGTCCATACATTAAAGGGCCGTTAATTGAAATACAGGTTACAAAGCTCCGCCTCAAATCCCCCCCCCCCCATGTGCAATGGATATGGCACTTTTTCACACGTGACCACGTGGCGAACGTGCCAGAATCCAAAATGGTTTATGGTGCATCCAAGCGGCGACCAACTATCGCCCGCTCGTAAAATGCCAGCAAAACCGCCCACTCTCGCTTGCGACGATGTTGATGCAAGTGAACAGCCACCCCACCCCTTTTAAAGTTCAGTCTGACCCGGAGTGGTGTATGTCAGTGGCACGTTTTCTGGAACTTCACAAGTGCACAAACACACACCCACCCACTCACAGCTCGTTGGTCTATTGTGTTTGAATTTTCATTTCAAGTTTTTTGTAATTCCCTTCCACGGTCGTCGTTATTTCGGCTGCCAGGAGAGGACGATGATGATGATGATGATGATGAGGTATGATGCTTGGCGAGCGAGGTCATTCGGGAGTATTTAGCTTCAGAGCCTACACAATTCGTAGTTGACTACCCCTAGACGGCAGCGAAGCGATGATTGATGGCAGGCTGCAACTGGGCCGGAAGTGCATCAACGTATCTTGAGCAAAAAGGAAAGCACATCGGAACTCGCTGTTTGTCGGTTTGGCCTGGATTCAAGTTCATATTCCCACAGGGCGCTTCCCATATTCGTACGAAATTTGCCAACGGAGGAAGAACAAACAACACCAGGAGCACATTTGCTCGGTGGTCAGGATGATGAAGGATTTGTGTGCGCTCATTTCCACCTGGTCCTGGTCAGGGGATACAATAGGAGAGGAATGTGCCACTGTGTGCACGTTGGTGACGTTGGATAATCGCTGAACGAGGGTGGCTTTATGCAACACTGGGGACTGGGGAAGTTTGGGCGAAAATTATTGAACACAAATAGCCGGCAAGTCGACGAGATCATTTTCAATGTTGTATTTAAAATGCTAAGTTATCTTTGATCTAGCAACTTTACATATTTTGTTTTTTCAAAATTTATCTAGACTACCATTTGAAAAAGGTTTAAGTTTTTTGATAAATTTTTTTTAAATCAACAAAACTCAAAAAGGAACAGACTTACAAAAAAGTGATGCATGGGTAACTTTTAGAAAATTTGTCCTTACTTTTATAAAAAAAAATGTAAGAATTATAAAATCGATTCTTACACCCTTAAAAAAATACTTAAAAATTTGAAGTCAATTTGCAAAAAATGACTGTCTTAGAATTGAACGATTTTTTTTAATAAAGGCAATAAAGTTGTCTGACAGTTTGCAATACATTGCAAGATGAGAAATTTTAAGGAAAAAAGTCTTTCTAACAACAAATTTTTCATGTCCTATTTTTACCATGTGTCGCGCCAACTAGAGATTCCAACCCGGGATATCCCGGGCCAAAAAATCCTGGGATCTTAAAAAATTTGGGAATCTCGAATCCCGGAATAAGATTTTTCACCGTCCCGAAAATCCCGGGATTCCCGGGACACAGATTTATTACATATTTTTTCACTTTGATACTTCCCAATAAATTTCAGTGTACCGTTTACGCGCATTCAATATAACCCATACAACGCCAACATACATATTTACTGTACCTACATCGATGTTATACATCATTCATTAAAAAGCATCATTCCTTTTGTGTTGGTTCAGTAGGCATTCGCATTTTTGCCTACACATTTAACACACACACACGAGCGCGCGCGCCAATACGACGCAAGCTGTCATTTCAAAACATTGTTTTTATTCACTGATTACTGCTTCTGTGTTCATTGAATAATTTCGGATTGCCGTTATATCAAAGTAAGTAGTAAGACAAAATGTGTGCTAATGTAGCCTTACATCCAATTATTGCAAAGGCATGGCTGAAATTTGGAAACACTTCGATAGAATTGCGGATGACAAAGAAAAAGCACGATGTCGGAGGTGCGAGCAAATTTTGTCGTGCAAGGGTGAAACGTCTGTGAAACGTATTCGAAGAGCCGGGATTTTTTTTCGAAAATCGCCTGTTCAGAATGCACAGCTTCAAGAATAAATTACCAAAATGTTCCGTAAACCACTTCAACTGCGGGTGGACGTCAAAACTCGTTGGAACTAGACTGAAACGATGCTGGAGCACTTCCTTCGCGGTTTTGATTGCATCAAAGAGACACTTTCCGAAATAGGCCTTTCAGGTCTTATGTTGGACAGTAATTTCGAGGTTGCAAAAAACCTTCAGGAAGCACTTCAGCCAATCAGACTTCGGAAGCATTGGGAAGACGAGATGCTACATTGCCGTCTGCGGAAGGCAGCATGAGTTTCTTGTATTCGAAGCTTATGAAAAGTAACTCCAAAGTTGGAAACGACCTCTTGGATGCAATCACGAAAAGAATCAACGAACGGCGCCAAAAGGAAATAATAGCAGCGCTGAAGTTCCTTCAAGGTCTTCCGTTGTCAACGCAAGTGCCAGCAGAACTGGAAAGCTCATCGAAAACGCAAATGATTAAGTTCATCTAGGAACTGGGAGTTCGATTGTTGCAAGACTGCCAAAGACAGACTGATAATGATGCTGCCGAGTTGAATGATGGATTGTCCTGAATGCATGACGATTCAGGATCGACACCATCGAGCATGCGTGAAGAACTGGAATCGGCTATAAATGAATATGCCAACGCGTCCCAGACTGATTCGGCAATGATTGTAACTGCGAAAGAGCTGTCACTTTTTGAGCTACATCGTAAGTTGAGCCCGAATCTTGAAATCATTTTCGGCGGCTTAAAATCAATCAAACCGACGTCAAACGATAGCGAGCGCATCTTTTCGAACTCCGAAAATATCTGTTCTAAAAAGTGAACCTCACTGTCCGATGAAAGCATTAATAACATTTGCTTCTTGAAGTCGTATGTTCAGAGAACGTATTCAAATTGATTTGAACCATTGATTTTTTTTATTGATGAATAAAACATATTCCTAACCACAAAATTGCGTTTTTAAGCACATTGAAAAATTTCCCGGGATCCCGGGATTTTCCGGGACAAGCAGCAAATTTTATCCCGAATCCCGGGACAAGCAAATTGGTCGGGAAATGGAACCTCTAGCGCCAACTCGTCTTTTAATTTGGTCCTGAAACCACACAGGAGCCAATTAAATTTAACTTTAATGACAATTTGGATATTTTAAGGGTCTTCAAATGTTTGAAAAATCAAGGCTACTATTTGGAAAGGGCTTAGTTTTTTTTTTAACTTTAGTGATAATACAATTAAATAAGGTGGTTGATCTTATTTATTACCAAACCTTTGAAGTAATACAAGAAGGACAATAAATTGTAAAACGAAAGATTTATCATCATATCTGAAGTATTGACCTATGACTTAATACTACTTTAGTTGTTTATATCAAAATTGCTGGATTCCATTAAACTCTTCCATGCAAAGAGAGCAACCCTTGCTCAAGATTATGGAAACACAATCAAAACTCCGCATGAGCTGGGCAGTTGAACTGTCAAATATAAGTATTACAAAACTGAACTCCTGCTTCATATCAGCTAAACAGTTCTATAGCCACGTAAAGACAATACCTGTTACACAGGTTCATTGCTTTGTGCCTGTTTCAGAAAATCTAGTTTCAGCTAAAAGGTTATCTGATTCAAAGGATTATCCAATGATAAGACTTGATGTATATCTATTTAAAGACGATTCAAATATGGCGTCCGTTATTTATTCTCTTAGATTTATCAGCCCCCTCTATCATATTTTTTCCCATAATTTGTACACATTCTGTAACAAATCTTGACCTCCCTTTCGCCCCCTCTCTTCACCCAAAGATATACGAAGCCATATTTGAAACGCCCCTGAAATATGAATATCCGAACAAGCAGTTATGAATGACTTGTACCTAAACGTACAATTTTGGTTATGTTACACTGATTTCAAGGGAAGTTTCATGTTTATGACCCTTTTCAAATGTTAGTCTAGATGATTATTGTTTTTTACCAAATGTTCAATACATTCAATTTATTACTGCTAAATTGTATTGGCTTCAAAAGGGGTGTTCTAGACCATAACTGGACGAGTTTGCGTGATACACGGTAAGAATATGACATGAAAAATATGTTGTAAGAAAACTTTTTTTCATTGAAAGTGCCCATCTTGCAATGTATGGCAATTTTTATGTATAAACTTTTAAACAATTACATTGCTTTTATTTCGAAAAAAATAATTAAATAGCCATTTTTTGTAAATTGACTTTACATTTTTAATTTTTTTTTTCTGTGTAAGAATCGATTTAACCATTTTTACAATTTATGTCATGAAAGCTAAGACAATTTTCTAAAAGTCACCCATACATCACTTTATTTAAGTCTGTTGCTCTTTGAGTTATGTTGACATTCAATAATTCTTGTTTGAAAAACTTTTTTTTCCATAAAAGTGCCAATCCTTAAATGCAGGTCTAAGTTTTAGACAATTAAATTGCCTATTTTAAGAAAAAAAATCGTCCAATTCTAAGATATTCATTTTTTGCAAATTGACTTTAAATTTTTAATATATATATTTTTTTGTGTAAGAATCGATTTTACATTTTTTACAATTTTTGTCATAAAAGCTAAGACAATTTTCTAAACGTCATTCATACATCACTTTTTTGTTCTTTTTTGAGTTGTGTTGACATGAAAAATTTTTAGTTAGAAAAACTTTTTTTTCCTTAAAATGCCCATCTCAGAATGTAGTGCTCTACATTGTAAGATGGTAAGAACTTTTGGTGTAAGAACTTTTAAAAAATTATATTGCCTATATTAACATAAAATTTCGTCCAATTCTAAGATATTCATTTTACGCATATTGACTTTAAAGTTTTAAATATATTTTTTTTTGTGTGTAAGAATCGATTTTACCATTTTAGAAATTTTTGCCATAAAAGCATAGACAATTTTTGAAAGTCACTCATGCATCACTTTTGTGTAAATTGTTTCTTTTTTTGAGTTATGTTGTTAAACATTGCTGTTAGAAAAACGTTTTCTCCTTAAAATGTTCATTTTACAATGTAGAGCGAACTTTTAGAAAATTATATTGCCTATATTAATAAAAAATTTCGTCCAATTCTAAAATATTCATTTTTCGCAAATTGACTTAAAAATTTTTAAATATTTTTTTTTGGTGTTTAAGAATTGATTTAAACATTTTAATAATTTATGTCATAAAAGCTAAGACAATTTTCTAAACGTAAATTTTTTAAAAGTCACTCATACATCACTTTTTTGTAAGTTTGTTCCTTTTTTGAGTTATGTTAATTAAAAAAAATCGATTAAAAAACTCAAGCCCTTTTCAAATGGTAGTCTAGGTAAATTAAAAAAAAAACAAAGTATGCAAAGTTGATTGAAAAGACATAGTCTACACACCCTCAAGGAACATCAAGGGCAGAGGGACATCAAAGACGCTAATGAGCTAATTGTTATAAGCTTTAAGCTTGACATTAGCAATGGGCATTTTACACACAAAAATCGATTCTGCTGAATCGATTTCCGAAAAAATTCGATTCGAGAACAAATCGACTCCGGAAGAATCGATTCGGGAAAAATTATATAATCACAATTTATAAATTGTCACAGCAAATTTCAGGTAATTTGTTACATTTCCTGAGCAAATTCCATGTTTGATCTTTTGTTTTATTGTTCTACAGAAAACAGTTTCGTGTGAATAAATTGTCATCAGAGAGACCGTAGGGGCTTATCCAGCGTACTCATGAATGTCAGGCGTGCCATGTACTCAGGTTTTAGCTTATACCTCTTATCACTTTTCTCAACCATTCTTTTTAAACGCAGACAAAATATCGTAAATAAAACCGGAACGACAGTGACAGGTAAAAACTACACCGAACGGGCGGGGGCACAACACGATAACAGCTTATCAGATGACACTGCGAGATGGTTGCTGTGCAAAGCGAAAGAGCGGGAGGGAGGTGAAGAAATGGCAAAGTTCAAGGTGTACCTAGTGCTAGGTGAGGGCGATTCTTAATATTGATCAATGTCGTTCAGAATAGGTCTGGCAGCTTGTAATAACATGTTAACATGTTGCAATCATTTATTGAGTCACTGATTACCTTTTTCGTGAAAAATAATACTAAACGCTAAGATCTTTGGTAGCAAAACCTAAAGTACCGGTAAAATTTACCGAAAGAAAACATTTCGTTTTACCTTTTATTTTAGTAAAGTGGATTTGCAAATTTTATCGTTAGATTTTGTTCAAATTTGGTTTAAAATGCTCTCATTGAGTTGCAAGCACTTTCAGTCAAACCGTGAAAAAAATGTAATTTTTAACGTCTTTTCCTGCTTTTCAACAATACCGCACTTTTGTGTGGTTTTCGGATTTTTTACCGACTTTTACGTATTTTTATCTTAGCGTGTAGAGTTTGAAAGTCGATTCTCCCACTAAAAAATCGATCGATTCAAAATATCGATTAATCGAGCCCACAAAATCGATCCAGTAAAAAACGGATCGAGATCGCCCATTGCTACTTGACATACCGGAAAGGAAATAACGGTGCTAACATCATCTCTTATGATCATAACAATGTTCATTTATTCCAACTATCATTTGTTAATTCTCGTGGGTAGTTAATCAAGCATTAGAACCAGAGTTAGAACGATTTAGGTGCTTCGAATCAAATTCAACTCGACATCGAAATAGTGACAACATTTTGTTTTCCTGGATATTCCGACACCCAAACCACTCTAATCGCCTCACGTGCCTCGCTGCATTTGCTGAAACTTAGTGAGAAAGTGTTTCGGATAAGCCACCGTCGTCACCTCGCTCGGCTTAGGGAAACATTTTGGCTTTGGCACGTTCCTATCTTTCCACATAAAAGGCCGATGATGATGGTGTTGGTTGGTCCATTTGCAAATAAGCTCCCACACTCTACGTCATGTTTCTATATTTCTTTTTTTTTTCGAGCATTTGTATCTTCCATTGCCATGTAGAAACACCTACACGTCACACCTTGCCTGGCGGTGGCTGGAATCGTTCTTACGCAAATACACGCCCCAACCCCGCATAATAGAGAAACGAAGCGGCTGAAGATTAATAGGACGTGATAAGGTCGCTTACGATAGGACCCCTTTTTCCCTTCGTGGGCCTTACTCAGCCTGTTACGTTTTTTTTTTCCACCAACAGATATCTGTTAGATATTGCGTGGGATGACGAAGGTGTTTTTTCCCTGCCTTTTAAAAATGGGCAATCGACGTGAGCGCACTAAATTGAAGTTTTATTTACTGCTATTGAAATAGATTGATCGAGAGAGCGTGGTTGAATTCTCAATTGTTTTGGTTTCGGAACAAGGCTTCGCTTGGTTTTATCACCTCATGTACTTACCTCGAATGGTGTGCCTTTTCATTTTGTGATTTCATATTTGGTTGTTTTTGGGACTTACCTGAAATAAAAAAGAGAAAATAAGTAGAAATTTACTACATTTTATTACACTTTAGGCAAACGTTATATGGTTAACATTACTTCACACTTAGATTTTTTTTACAGAAATCTGTAAAGTTTTACCGAATTCTCAACAGCTGAACGTTCGGTAATCCGATTTTACGGATTTCGGTGAAATTTTACAGATATCTGTAAAAAAAATTACCGGATTTCGGTAAAATTTTACCGAAATCCGTAAAATTGGATTACCGAACGTTCAGCTGTTGAGAATTCGGTAAAACTTTACAGATTTCTGTAAAATAATCTAAGTGTGTAGGCTGTCTGAAAAGTCCCTTCAATTACCTACAGATGGCGTTGGTAATCGCGAATAAGAACCATCATACGGCTGTTAAAATTTCAGCCATTTCTGTCCACACATTGATTAGTGACAACAGTAAGAAGAGATCGATCAGCAATTATTTTTAAAAATGTAAAAATCCGAGTTGCTAGTTTTGATAAAATACTACTTTCTACGCAAGAAAACGGCTGCAGAAATCAAAGCCAAGCTGAATAAGTATTTTCCAGACTCTGCTCCGTCGATTCAAACGATTCATAAGTGATTTGCTGATTTTCGTTGTGGCCGTACGAGCACCGCGTTCTGGACGCCCAAATGAGGTCACTACAATAGAGACCGTCGAGAATATCCATGTTATAGTATTGAAGGAACCAAAAATTAAATTTTGAGAGCTAGCTAAGGCTTTAGGCATGTCAACGGAACGAGTTGGCAACATCATGCATTCCGTTTTGGGTATGAAGAAGCTCTCAGGAGAATTTGAGCAAGTTTACACTCAATCCGGAGGAGTTTGTGTGCCGATTTATAACCAAGGATGAAACTTGGATCCATAACTACACACCGGAGTCATCGCAGCAGGCAAAACAGTCACTTTCATCGGGTTAAAGTGCTCCGAAGCGCCCGAAAACGCAACAATCGGCGGGAAAGGTTATGACCTCCGTGTTTTGGGATGCGCAAGGTGTAATATTCATCGACTACCTTGAAAAAGGTAAAACCATAACAGGCACATACTTTGCAACTTTTGTTGGGTCGTTTGAAGGATGAAGTCCGGAACAAACGGCCGCATTTGCAGAGAAAAAGTGTGTTCTATCATCACGACAATGCGCATGCTCATTCATCCTCAATTGCTCAAGCAATAGAATGAAATTCGGTATCAATTGGTTCCCCATCTACCGTATTCGCCAGACTTGGCTCCCAGTGACTTCTATTTGCTCCCAAACCTGAAGAGATGGCTCATCGGTAAGCAATTTTACTCAATGCCCAATTTTGCATACTCACTAGCGCCACGTAGCGGTGGAATTCTGATTGAAACGCTTGAAATTTTGCATGCTTACAAGCTCCACAAAGCGAGGGAGTTCTGAACCGAACGGTCCATCTATTGAATACCCTTGACCTTCTGAACAACTTTGCCGACGACTAGAACTTTATATTTTATCAGAATCACGAGATAGAGCAAGTTGAAAATGCTCAATTTTGCATGCTCACTTGCGCCACGTATCGGTAAATTTCCGAATGAAACGGTCCATCTCATAAATGTCCTTGACCTTTTGAACAACTGTGCTCAAGACCGCACTTTTGCAGATATTAAGGGTCTCAAGATGAAGAATGTAGCTGTATTATCCCCACACAGAAAAAAATAAAGTTTAACAAGCGCGTAAAATTTCCGCTCGTTTAATTCCAAGCTAAAGGAGGCGTAAACAACGCAATTGATGCGCCATACAACAATGTTTGCAATCTTTCATACAACAAGCTTGATTTAGACGTTATCTGGCTTAAATTTACATAAAATATCCCATTATTATCTGCCAAATCTAGCATTCCTTTTATGTGCATTAGAAACGCAGAAAATTGAATGTTTCTTTTTATCTGTGCACTTATTCCCACAGACATTCATTCCGTTCCTATTTTGTGTTCAGGCCTAGGGGCCCTCGCTTGACTGTTGGACCTTGTTGGGCTATCCATTCCACTGTTCACAAAATCTTCTAAGTGTTCTAAGTCTAAGTGCAAAAGATTTCGCCTATTTTTCGCAGTTTTTTCTACTTGAATTCCGGAGCTAACACGTTTTTTACACGGATTTCGGAATCAACGCGGTATTTTTGACACGGTACGTATCCCCAGATACGTAAAGAACACAATTATCACGTTTTTCGTACCAGTCCAGTCCTACCAGTCGTTTGGTACCAGTCCATGGCCAACTTAGCGTTGTAGAAAGTTGGCTACTTCTGTTAGAACATTAAGTCAAATTTAACAGAAGTATTCTGTAGTTTATTAAAATATTTTTATATAGTAGTTTATATTATTGTTATTGTTAGATATTTTATGTGTTCATCATCGTCACCAATGTCTACGTGTAAATGTTCACCAGCTTGAATGTTAGTAAATTAAAAAAAAAAAAAAACAAACAATACCATACCCATTTTCAACTTGCATGTATCGTCAAATATCTTGCATCAAAGTTGTTCATCCAGCCCGTTGGTTCATTGGTCATTTCCTGAACTTTTACGACCGCTGATCTCACCACGGTGAAGGACTTATATGAATTCAGTTAACAATGGGAAATAGACAGCTATCTGAACGTTGGCTAAGGAAGAAGATGGTATCCACCACCGGTTCCGAATATGACTTTAAATGATCGGGTTGATAAGGTCGTCGAACTTCCTCAAGTAGTTCAACAACCTCAGATTACCACTGACTACTAACCGAGGCCTATCTGAGGGTTTACGGGACTACATCGGAACAGATTGCCCTGGACCGTGGAGTCAAACGGTAGTGGAATTTGTTTGGTTAGTTAGAGTCGCGAGTTTGAATTGTGGGAATACGTTGAACGATTTGAAGGTTTTTAGTGTTTAATACATTACGTTAATTTACCTTGCCCAGGCTAGGAAATAAATAGAAAGTTTGTGCGGTGATAAGTCGTGTGCGTGCAAGTTTGTCAGAAAGAGAAGGTAATCTGTTTAATGTGTCTCAAAATTCGAACAGCCGTTTGACGGCTTCTTATACAGGTTTTCCGGAACGGGATTCGAACCGACCGTTCTAACGACCCCACGCAGGCGCCAACACCAGCCAGCCCAATCGACCTCCAACCAACCGTTCCACTCTCCACCGACAGAAATTTCGGGCGTGTGGGAATACTTCCGAATACCGAACGGGTTCGCAACGCCATCAAAACGAACCATAAAACGATGCAAGGCCATTTTACAACATCTCGGTAACCATTTTCGCCATTGTTGTTCATCCGTCGACTACTTGATTCGTCGTTTATGGAGTCATTTAATAAGCAACGGAATCTAACACCACCTCTTCGATAGCCGCAACCGATTCCGTGCAGGGGCCGCGATAAAGGGTGTATTCGATAAAAATGGCACACACATATATACTCATCAAAATTAAACTGATTATCCGGTTTTCTTGAAATTTTCAGGGAATGAAGAACTACTAATGAGTTTTGATTTACAATATTTGATTTATTCAATTTCGTCTCCCATTCCGAATGCCCGCATCTTCCTTTTCACTCTACCCATCAAATTTTGTACAACCGATTTTCCCAGTGTTTTTGTTGTTTTTACCCAAATTTTCTTCAATTCTAGCTCTGTTTTATAGTTTTGGGATGTTTGCGAAGTTCCGTTTTCATAATTGCCCAGAATTTTTCAATTGGACGAAGTTCCGGTGAATTTGGTGGGTTCATATCCTTTGGCACAAAATTGACTCCGTTGGCTCGGTACCACTCCAATACGTTTCGAGCGTAGTGGCAGGATGCTAGATCAGGCCAAAACAGAGTTGATCCTTTGTGCTTCTAAATGAATGGCAAGAGACGCTTCTTAAGGCACTCTTCCGTGTAAATTGCACCGTTTATTGTTCCGGAAGTGATGAAGGGAGCACTTATTTCACCACATCCGCAAATCGCCTGCCAGATTAGAAACTTCTTTGCAAATTTCGATAGTTTCTTCTTTCGAACATCCTCCGGAACATCAAACTTCGACTTGGCAACGAAATATTCTTGCCCAGGAAGTTGGCCTTGACGTATGTTTCGTCATCCATCACGATGCAACCGGATTTGGTGAGCAGCTTCGTGTAAAGTTTCCGGGTGCGGGTTTTCGCAGTGATGTTTTGTTTTTCATTCCGGTTTGGGGCTTTTGGCACTTTGTTACATACCCAGCACGCTTCATGGTTTTCTGCACAAAACCGACTGACACCTTAGACTTTTTAGCGACATCTCGAATTGACATGTTTGGACGGTTCTTGAATTGTTGTACGACTTTCCTGGCCATTTTACTGTCCATTGGACCACTTTTACGACCACTCCCTTCCTTCCTTTGGACACTCAGACGCTCCTTGAAGGTTCTTATTACACGAGACACAGTTGTATTTGCAATTCCAAGCCATTTAGCAATCCACCGGTGGGACGCCCCTGGATTTTGATTGTGAGTGCACAAAATTTTCTCACGGACAATTTCTTGTTTCGACGACATGACTGGAACTACTGAATGTATAACTATGAAACTTGGCAGATGTAACTAATACAACTATGTAACTATGGATAAGATCTACTCAAATTTCTAGGTTTTTTACTCATACGATTCAAAAGTTACAGAAGATTTTCTGTGTGCCATTTTTATCGAATACACCCTTTACTTCGCCAGCGGTAACTAAAAGCCGGCAAAGAAGCTCTGCCGCAGCTCTAATCAAAGGAAAGGTCGGTAAAGGCGAAGCAACAAACAGTGAGTAACCCATGCGCATGTGAAAAACAATATCTGAGACTAGGCTGATGCAAAATTCGAAATATTTGCTCCCCTAAGCTTAATCGACGCCAATTTGGGTCCTGATTGTCCCCAACAAATTTTAACACATTTGGTTTTAATTTGGCTTTGCACACGCTATTCAAAGTTTGTATGGGAATTAGTATGAAGAATCTCAAACTAACATTTCCAGATCCCTAACATCTTGATATTATGTCCTTAAACCAAATCTTATATACATTCATATAGTGTAAGTTGTCAACTATCAAAATGCCTAAGATACCTGACATGTAAATTTTATACAAAAATAGTTATTCAACAAATATAATAATAAGAAGTAAAAATAGGTAATGTATATATAATATAAAAATATAAAATATATAAAATATATATAATAATATAAATAAAATAAAATACATAAAATATATGAATATAAAATATAAAAAACATATAAATAATAAGAAAACAAAAATAAGAATAAAACATCATACCTAAAGTGTGTATTTTATGTTTTATTGAATAACTATTTTTGTATAAAATTTACATGTCAGGTATCTTCGGCATTTTGATAGTTGACAACTTACACTATATGAATGTATATAAGATTTGGTTTAAGGACATAATATCAAGATGTTAGGGATCTGGAAATGTAAGTTTGAGATTCTTCATACTAATTCCCATACAAACTTTGAATAGCGTGTGCAAAGCCAAATTAAAACCAAATGTGTTAAAATTTTTTGGGGACTATCAGGACCCAAATTGGCGTTGATTAAGCTTAGGGGAGCAAATATTTCAAATTTTGCATCAGCCTAATCTGAGACACACACACTATAAAAATAGACAGGTAGAAATCAGAAAATCCGCACACGTAGGAGGCAGTATACAAAACAGGGAAAGGCAATAAAATGATAAAAACCTAGGTTTAATTAAACAAAGCAAAATAAAATGTTTTTTTTTTTCGTTTCCACCACCAATGTTGAATGTTGTTTGTATAGCCATGATGCCTTACGTGATGTCTATAGGCTAAGAGTTTGCTTGTCGTTCGATCAGTTCGGTTTTCAAGTTAGTTTGTAGCTTTTTCGGTATTTTTACTCCAAGTGTGGACTGCTTGGGCATCTCAGTCTCTCCACTCTCGTTGCGATGCGAGAAAAGGAAAAAATTGTTTCAGTGAGTACTGCCTGTGATGAAATAGGCACTTATACTCGGAAGTTTTGGTAACTAATCGAACGACGATCATTAACTGTTATACTCTTATGGCCTATGGTGAAGCCATCTTGACGTTGATAGCGGAGTTATTTGGGTTGACCGTTCAGTGAAGCTATATATTCCCAAAACTGAATTTATATGAGAAACCTGCCCTGAGGTTAGGATTTCTTGCCGGGCATAACAACAGACGAGTGGCCCTCCTCGGAAGTGGCGCTTAAGTCACTCGTTTTACGATTCAGGAAACGGATAACCCCGCAGCCACACTTTGTGTGCTATAGTGTAATGACACGAAGCAAGGTCGGGCCAGAATATTACAGGATTTTCATGTTGACGAATCACCGGTAGCAGGTATTTTTTCAAGAATTTATTGATGTAAATATCCGCATTCATTGCTCCATTTACGATGTACGGCTTCGTTAATTTATCGCAAGTGCAAATTATCTGCCAGATCATCTCCGTTTTATCATATTTTTTAGTGAAAACTGGGGTCTCCGCCTTATATAAATCTTCATCTTCACGAATCGTGTAATATTGCGATCCCGGAAATGCTTTATAGTCCAACTTCGAATACGTTTCGACGTTCATCACGATGCAGTACTTATACTTAGCGAAAACAGTGTCATACACCTTCGGCACCCGACTTCACGCTGACTGCTTTGTGTAGGCCTTCTTATTTGCTGCTTCTGCTTCTTGAACGTCTTCAGCTTTAATCGGAATTTGCCTCAGAAAAAGCTCGTCCTGCTCTGTTGTCCACTTTGGGGCTCGACGTTCCTTTTTTCGACCACTTCGTGGCAGGTCCACAAGAATATACTTCTCCCCAAACTTCCGGATCGCAATACGCACCGCTTTCACACCGTTGTTTTCCAATTTCACCAACTTTCTTAGTGATAATCCTCCACTGCTCCACTTGTGCATGATGGCACGGCGTTTTTCAACGGAAATCTTTCCCATATCCCAAAATGCGCCGAGAAACTTTGCTGTAAGTTGTGTTCGGTTTGACGTTTGGGTGTAAACAATGAGATGGTGTCAACAAACTACCCGAATAAAAATGGATGTTCAAATGGCAGCGTTAGAAGAGTGTACCCTTGTTTTCTGGGACATATTTATTCAATCAAACATGAAATCAATGTCCTTTCAACATTATCTTGCTCTTGCTTATCTGTTAAAACTTCTTCACTAGCACGAGTAAGGAATGTATCGAAAATAAGCTTTCCACGAACATTTGCGTTGTGCGCGAGTATTTGTGATCGTTTGAATGTGTCCATCATAGCATGCTGTGCATTTGACTGTTTTGTATTTTTCGTTTGTTTACTTGTTTGCACGGTTTGAATTCTTCGTTTTCAAAATGAATATGAAGGTTTTACACATATGACTACGTGATAAGGGTGGCACTTAAGCCTCCCAGACAACCCTAAGTCTTACAACAATGTTCAAATAGTATCGTATATTCCTATATTTTTCGTTAAAATCGCAATTAATTGTGGACTTTATCGTATTGTGCTTAAGTTAAATCGTAAAGAGTGCAAATTTTCGACTTCTATACGATGTGTCATTTATTCATCGTACTGCGTAACAAACTAAATCCGATATACATCGCTAACCCTTTTAAATCAAATTTGTTATTACATATTCAATCGCATGCGATATCAAATCAACTCGTTTAAGAAAACAATCGAGTTTGCATGTATATGGCCTCCACTTTTGCATGTATAAGCCATATTTTTGCTTTCTATACGATTTGTTTACTTACATATATGTTTGTATATCATAGAAACAACTTGCAATATACGTGCATTTTGGTTGTCTGGGCTGTCTACGTTAAATTTCGGACGCCAAAATAATATCAGCGAAATGAAACTTACACATAATTCAACAAAACCGATTGTTTATTCCACAATGATAGAGTCATATCTACATTAGAAACAGTTTATCAAGATCGTAACTCTTCTTTTTGTAAAATTCTCGAACTTTCTATGGTACACCCGCCATCACGTTCCGTACGGTATCCTCAGATACGCCCGCCGTGACAGGTCTCCATTTTCTCTTGAAATCATCGGTACCGTTAGCTTTCGTCTTAGTTTTGAAGAGTTTCCGCTTAACTAGAGCCCAGTACTTCTCTATTGGGCGAAGTTCTGGTCAGTTTTGTAGATTGACTGTGTTTGGAACGTATTTCACCTCTTGGAACCTCATACCATTCCAGAACGGATTTTGCAAAGTGACAAGAGGCCCAACAGAGCTGGAGATTCATGGCTTCTGATAAACAGTAGCAACCACTTTTGCAGACATTTTTCATCAACATCAACTACATATGGCCTGAAAACTGAAACACTTCTTCAGAAATTTGAACACCTTCTTTGCCCGGAAATGGCGGGCATCGGCGTTCGCATGCATTTTGGTATGAAAAGCCAGACCCGAAAGCTGTTTAATGTCTTTGAGTTCGTCTGTTTCGTCGCTCTTTATGATACAAGCAAATATTTGCAAAGAGAGAGAGAGAGAGAGAGAGAGAGAGAATGAGAAAGAAAGAATATGACAAAGAGACTTGTGGTTGTCCCAAACAGCATCCTCACTGTTGGTTTAAATTGGCTCTAAAGCTCGATGTATTAATTTATTCTTGTATTCCATTGAGATAAACCACTCACTTTTTTGAGTGGCCCCAACATCATCCTTCTTGTTGGTTTAAATCGGTCATCAAACTCGATGTCTATGACTAGTTTTAAATTCTACTGAAATAAACTACCCACACTTGTGAGTGGCATCACTTTACAGAGCATAATCTGGAAGCATAGTTAAAAAGCTGATTCGCTGCGACTTCAGTCAAATTCAGCACACCGTTTACCAAAACGGATCCTGCTGCAAACCCAACAATTTTATCCAACATCTCATTGATTTCTTGTGGAAGTCCAGAGGATTTGTCGGCCTCCTTCAAAGCGAGTATCACGTCAACTTATTCCTACAAATTTCCTAACTGACCTGAATTAGGGCGAGGCCGGCGTCGGTATTTTTATAGTTTTGAGATCATCAGTTTTTACACATTGAGGATGTATGCTAGTCCCGAGCATCATCTGTTGGTTCTCTGTGTAATAACTGATCTGGCAATAATGGAGTAGCAACCTTGGGAGGTCAATCATGATCTTGCTCATGCTCAACTGAGTCGCAGTTCTCGTGCGACTGAGTAAAGTGGCCTCTCAAAAAGAGTTCAATTTGTGCCACGAAGAGTCCGTTTTAGTCGTTCAGTATAAGCTGGTTTGACCCGTAAATCCTTTCTAGAAAATTGATGGACCCACCCTTAGCAATGGCAATGGCAATGTACTATTTAATCATTGTCATGCAGGCTATTACACTATTTAATACCCAAACCTGCTTTTCTTCAGCCAGAAATCCCTCAACTATTGATTTGGTCTTAGCTGATTCATGTCCACTTTGTGGCCAATTGATTATCCATGCCGATTATGGTTCTGATCACATTTGAAATAACTCAAAAAATAATTTCTAAGTCCATCAGTTCTACTTTCAACTACCATAGAGGTGATTGGAACCTTTATCGAACATTTATGGAACACAACTTTGATTCTAATGTTCCAATGCAAACAAAAAGTGATGTTAATTATGCTCTTGAATCACTGACTTTTTCAATAGATGCAGCAAGTGTTGCATTAGTGCGAAAATGCGTGGTTAAATAGGCTTCCGTTATAATAAAGACTGTACCAAAAACTATAGATACACTTTCTTTCTCATATAAAAAAATACCATATTGTGATTTCTGATTATTTAATTCTCAAACATAGTAAACAACAATGTTTTCTTTCCATCTTCATTTCAATTTGCTTGATTTTTCGTAGGGTAGGCGAGCTCTCTAATTTTTACTTAAACACTACCTATAGGCTTCTGCATTGTGCCCAAAGGAACACGTGTCACTTTATATTAACATTTGGCGTTTAGTTGCAACATATTTAATGTTTTTCCCGCTGTATTTACTGACTACACTGTGTTTTTCGGCTACCGATTCATTTTTGCTTTGAACGAGGCACCACACAATCACCAAGTGATCCGATCAGAAGCTTCGAGCACTAGCACTAACGAAAATGAATCACCAACAAAAGCGAACTTATCAATAAATTGTACCAGGAAGCAGCGCGATGAACACGCATACAACTGGCAGGCAACGAAATTCATGCTATGTTCATTCAATGTTTACTTTGGCTCACCATTTTTCTTTTTGAAAGGTGAAGCAGAACTTCTGAATGTGTGCGTTTATTGAATGAAAAAAGAGCGGAAAATTAATGATTTATGATACGATTAGAACCATCCTTGGCCACAACCGACTTTCAAACAGTGGTGCCAATTTGAAAAGTGTGAAATCATTCTACGAAATTGAGATTAGAGTGCCATGTATTTTCCATTTGCTTAAGCTCAAGCTTAAAGTAGTTTTTTAAATAATTAAAACTGAAAATACTTCTTTCTCTATAGAAGAAATTCAACGAATCCGTCCAAATCCGAATCCAAAAAAAAATATCCGTCCAATACTAATAATTAGCTTAGAAGGCACAACTTCCGTTTAAAAAAAAACATGAACATTGATCCAAGAACTGCCGAAAAGTCAGGTGTATGACAACTTACACAGCTTCTTTACAACGATCTGAAAACCTTGTCTTCCAAAAATCCTTTTACTCCTATCAAAGTTTATATTTGGACTTTTTAAGCTCGTAAAATGCTTTTTTGAAATGCCGGTTTAGGACTCATTCATGTTATCTTATTATGGACAGTTGAAAAGGCATTTTAAAACCATTTTGCCCCCAAAAAATGCATTAAACGGCAAATTGGCATTGAGGAAAGTCACAAAATGACCAAATAGTTGTATAGCAGCCATTGTGAAGATAAATTGGCTTTTTGCTGATAAACTGTGATTTCTTCCAATAGCCTATTGAATAATAAAAAATCATTAAAATGTGGAAATACACTAAATTTTAAATGTAATGCAAATGAACTGTAGATCAGATACCAATTTCGGCATTCTCTTAGATAACCTGAATGAATTCCATCAATTTTAATGAAATTCATGATTAATTTATCGAATTCTTTTTTCAATTTTGTTTTGGTGCTGTTAACTAGCTTTATTTCTCAGACGCATTTATTTTCCACTTCAATCGTGTCAATAATTACCATAAAATTAAATGCGAATATGATATGGAGCATGATACGCTGTAAAAAAACTCAATTTGTTATGGATTTTTTGCTTTGAAAGAAAATTCTCCGCAACGCTAGACTCGTTTTCTTAGATATTATTTACTGTTAATTAATCAGAAGAGCAGAGAATCGAACAAAGCAGAACAACAAAACCCAACCACGACATCACAGTGAAGTTTGACAACTGTAGCCATTTAGCCGTATGCTGGTTTTCATGGCAGCCAATAGGTTTTATGAAGGTTCTCAAGTGGTCATAACATCTTTCACTAGCACACTCTCAAAATCTGTATGGTCTGATACAGGTTTCATAAACTTGTTTTCACAACCGTCTATAGAGTGGGCCACTTTGTACAAATTTTGGCATTAAAGAAGCATAGAGGAGGCGTTGGCTTTGGCCAGCGCGCGAATCTTTTACCAAGGTCTTTATAGACACTGACAGCAACACTTCGGTTGTTGTAGAGTGAACAATCATCAGTGATAGGTATGCGATCTTTCATCGAGTGAGTGAAAAAGAACAAATCTATATAAATAAAAATGAGTTGGGGTTTCCTTTGTCACGACATAACTCGCGAGCGGAAGGACCGATCGGCGTGAAATTGTGTATGCAGAGATTTTTAGGGCCAGAAAATAATCTTATGATGGTTTGAGACCCCTACCTTTACTGGAAAGGGGGCTCCCATACAAATGAAACACAAATTTCTACACAACTCGAGAACTAATCAAGCAAAAGAAATCAAATTTAGCATGTGTGAGTTTTTGAAGGCATAAAAGGTTTTTATGGTAGCTTGAGAACCCTCCCTGTCATAAAAGGGGGGGGGGCTCCCATACAAATAAAAAACAATATTCTACATAACTCGGGAACTAATCAAGCAAACGGAACGAAATTTAGCATATGGTGGTTTTTTAAGACAAAAAATGTTTCTATGTTGGTTTGAGACCCCTTCCCATCCTAAAGGGGGGGGGGGGAGGTCTCCGACACAAATAAAATACACTATTCTGCATGACTCGAGAACTAATCAAGCAAATGGGACCAAATTTAGTATGTGGTGGTTTTTGAAGACAAAAAATTGTTCTATGTTGATTTGAGACCCCTCCCCTCTCTGAAAGGGGGGGAACCTATTCAAATGAAACGCAAATCCTTGCATAACTCGAGAACTAATAAGAGAAATGGAACCAAATTTCGCATGTGGAAGTTTTTGAAGAAGGGAAATGTTTCTATGGTGATTTTAGACTCTTCCCTCATATGAGGAGGAAGAGGGGAGGGGGTGCTCTCAAACAAATGGAACCCAAATTTCTGCATAACTCGAGAAATAATCAAGCAAAGGGAACCAAATTTGGAATGGACTAGTACAAAATAAATAACACATCTAGTGATCTTATCAAGAAGTACAGGGTGTCACAAAATAGGTGTCACTAAAACAAAATGGGATTACAGCAAAACAAATCAACCAAATCATAGCATTTATTTTTCATTTGAAAGATACATGTGATAGAAATTAACCACATTAGTTCAATTCGAATCTCTCGCCTTTTTCTTTGATAACTTTGCGCAAACGCTTTGTCAACCCATCGCAGTTGGCACGCACGATTTTCTGAGGAATTTGGTCCCAAATATCAACCAAATGTTTCTTGCATCGATCTAAAGTAAACCCTTTCGTAGGGCCTATATGTTGAAGCATAGGACCCCAAACAAAGTTGTCAAGTGGGTTGAGATCCGATGAAGATGCAGGCCATTCTTGTGATGAAATCGGGCAAATTTTCCGCACACCACGCTTGTGTCTTCTTTGCCTTGTGAGCTAGAGCTGAGTCCTGTTGGAAACAATATGGTGTGTTCCCATACAGCGTTGAAGCATGAGAAAGCAATTGGTTCTTCAAAACCTGCTCGATGTTCAATATTCAGTGTTGATTTTCACGTTAGATTCTATGAAAAGAAGAGGAAGTTTTTCTTTTCGTGAAACGGCGCTTCATACCATGATTTTCGATACATTCTGAAGCGTTCTACAACTAGTTTATCTCTTGGAATGTTGGCAAGACTTTTGCCATAAACACGATCACGATCGTTGATTATGACTGTCCTCAAGGAGGAACAGCTTTTCATCGGAAAATAAAATCTCACAGTCACCGTGCCGAACCAAAAGATTTCTGCTTCTCTGAACTCTGGCTTGCTTTTGACGCTCCTTCAACCCGCGAACCCATTGTTTTTTGTACGGTTTGCATTCCAGATCATGTCTGAGGAGCCTGTTCATTGAAGCAGAGGACATTTGAAAATGTTTGCTCAATTTACGTACGTTTGTAAATTTGAATTTTTTTACACTGACAGAGCCTAACGACTGTTCCAGAAAGTATAAGCACACCTTATTTGAAAGGTCACTTAGAATATAATGAAATATTTTATCATTTTTTGGCTGCGTCCTTTTGTTTGCACGTTTCCGAATGACATAGCATCAAAAAAGTGCTCAGTTTTGTGTTACCTATCAAAATGCGCGGTCTTACACTGGAACAACGAAAAATGTCGTGCACAAATGGTGCACTGTGAGCGGACTCTCCTTGAGAAAATTGGCAAGGAAGAGGGTGTAAGCGTCGGAGCGGTACGATCTGCGATTCGAAAATATAGAGAACAGTGTACGTTTGAAGATGCGCCGATGAGTGGTCGGAAATCCGGTCCTGTTAGTCCGGATAACGATAAAAAGATCAGGGATGCCTACAAGTGAAAACCAGCAACTTCCGTTCGGGATGTTGCGAAAAAACTAGGGACCTCGTCGAGTAACGTCATGCGTGCCAAAGAAAGACTTGGGCTAAAAACATACCGGAAGCAGAAAAAACCCAAACGGAACCCAAAACAGACGGCGTCCGTAAAACCACGGGCTCGCAAACTCTACGATTCGTTATTGTGTAGAAATTCTGGGTGTATAATAATGAACGAAGAAACGTATGTGAAACTAGAATACAAAACGCTTCCCGGACCACAATTCTATATTGTAAACGAAGACAAAAACATCCCCGAAACGGAGAAGGCAGTTTTTACCGAAAAATTCAGTAAGAAGGTTATGGTTTAACAGGCAATATGCCAGTGTGGTAAAACATCTAGTCCGTACATCACAGCGGAGACGATGAACACTCAGAAACACGTTAAGAAATGTCTCCAGAAGCGATTATTGCCGATGATCAGGCAGCACGAAGGTCAAGTAGTGTTTTGGCCTGATTTGGCATCATGTCATTACGCAAAGGACACTTTAGAATGGTACAAAGGTCAAAATGTATGTTTTGTGCCGAAAGACCTAAATCCGCCGAACTGCCCGTAGGCATGGCCAATCGAGACTTTTTGGGCTTTAACCAAAGCAAAGCTTCGAAAATTCATAAAACCAGCGGACGACATCCAAAAATTTAAAATAGTTTGGCCAAAAGTGGTCAAAATGGTGGGAAGTACCACTGAGCAGAAGCTAATGGGTCATGTTCGAGGAAAAGTTAGGAGCCTTGGCTATGATTAAATATTTTGATTAAACGAGAGTAAATATCATATAAAACACAAATACAAATATGATTTGCCAAATAAAATGATTGAAACTAAAAAAACATGACTTTTTTGTTATATTGAAAGTGTGCTTATACTTTCTGGAACAGTCTATATTACTACAGTCCGCTCTATAATTGCACAGGTATTGTTGATATTTCAAAAGACACGGAGAAACGGGAAACTGTGAACTAACAACGGCTTGCTCGAAATAAATAACTATGAAAGAACAACTACAACACTATTTTGAAAGCCGGTAAGCACTCGTTACAGAAGCGTAATAAACCTAGAAGAATATTTGTCTTCATAAACATCCTTTCCACATGTATGCTGAAGAAATATAGCTGAATGTAACCGTCGAAAATTTCCCTAACTGCAACGCTTTGCTCCTCTGTTTCGTTCATTTCCATATTCGGCTATTTTTGAATACAACCATACTTACTCACATGTTCCAGCGCTAATATCACATCGTACAACCCTGCGGCACTTTGAGCTTATTTACAAGCTTTCCTTTCTGCCATTCATTATACCGTTAAGTTCAAGAAAGACGAGAGAATCCGTTTCTAAAGCATCACTACACTTCGCAGCTGAGGTCGTAACTAGAAATTCTCATGCTGTACAACGAACGGTTCCATCAACAGTTCCCTCAGCCGAAACGTGTGCCAGCGAAAAACCTAGTCGTAAAGTTTGGCACTTTAAAAGCCCGTTGTTAAAAATTACCATCCACTGCCGCAGTAGTGGGCCGGAATGCCACTCAGCTAATAGTGCAGTCTCGAACGTCTACTCTGCGAGGGCATGCCCGAAAAAAAAAATGGTTCTAATGTGAAGAAACGGCAGCCAACAACGGCAGCGACGTATTAAAATGTCAAATATTTGCCTAAAATTGGTGCCCAGCATTTTTCCATCTCGACATGGGGTCGGAAAGCGCTGCGGAGGGGAGTCGAAACGGTACTGAATAGCTGAACGCGGTACTCTTACCCGTAGATCGCGGCCTTTCCAAAAGCATTTCGCTGTCTCGGCAGAAATGTGATTTTTTTTGTTATTCGACTCCCCTTACAATAGGTACCTATTTGCACACGTTTTGAAGTTTACGAAAAATAAGATGAAAAGCACCACGCGTCTCCACAATCAGTCACAGGCTAATGGAGTACATTCTCTTTAAGATCCTTCCTAGCCCGAAAATGATTCCCTATTGCGAGTTTATTTATAGCCGTGCTTAACCGTGTTTAGTGCGCAAGCATAAATCATTTCTCCGAAGATGAAACAGACATGCCTTCGATAAAGTTGGCCGGCAGCATTCAAGTGCCTTCGTACCCTTCGTAGAGTCGAGTGCAAGTCGTGACCAATGTTTGCGTTTGCGACCCAAGATGGTGGTGCTACAAATTGGTTGCTCTACTATATGTGGTGGATATAAATTTAATTTAAGGGTTCTCCCCAGCTTCCCGGAACCGATTGCAAGTCTTCCAAGACGGAAAACGTTTGGTCACAGGAGCAAGCCACCTGAACGCTATGCATAGTGATATTTTTAGATGGAACTGATTCCACTCTACCTGGAGAGGCCTCCGGCGAAAGAAGAAGGACATTGACATTGTTTTTGGTGGGATGGATGGGGGAAGTGAGCTTGGATGGTGGAAAGGTTGTAATATTCTTTGCTTTTTGGAGCATTTAAAGTTACTCGAGGGTGATGGATTGCTAAATGGAAGAAAAAGCATGCATTTCCAGCGTGGGTGATTGATTGATAATTGGGTTCGCGTGTGTTGTGGTGCTGTGAGACGTTTATGACGTGAGACGAATTTTATGTGACAATTTTTTAAAAAATTGCTTGTACTTAATGTGCTTTTCAAGACAAGGTTTAACATTTAGAAATTGTTTAATAGTATGTGGCTCAAAATCATCAATGTCCTCTTTTGAAATCGATGCGCAGAATTATTTCCGATCGATTGATGCAACATTTTGGAAAATGTTTGGAGAAACAACTGAGATAACGCTTTCCAAGTAATCAATAAGCATTAGCATATGCAATAAATCAATCCTTAATCTGCATTTCAGATGCTACAAGCATTATTTAAGCAATATACCAGCATTTTGAATGCAATCTGTTGTAAAGTTAGACTTCAAATGCTATTTAAATGCTTTTAGCAAAAGCAAAATAGCATTAATGAAGCATTATAATAGCAATGCAGTAAAACAGCCATATATTGGGGCAAAAGTGGCATTTATGTTGCATTGAGGGCGACTTAATTGCTTGATAGGCTGCCACAAAGACGCTTTGGAACTGCTTATAGTATACTTGGTATTAAACCTGATCAAACTCGGTTGTGACTAGGGTGGTTCTTTTCTGCCCATAATGAAAAAAAACTTTTTATTTTTATGATCTGGAGATTTTTTTCCTGCAAAATTGTAGATAATATAATTTAAAAGAAATTTTGCTGAAGACACTCATTTTCTATCGTATCGTATTGCGTATTGTTTCATAAGCGGTTTCGTATTTTTCTTTAAGGTGGGTCTCGTTTTACAACTCTCATTTTTCACTTCAATTTGAGTTTGAAAAACTTGTTCAAAAGACCTTCAAAGAATAGAGTGACGCACATTTTAAAAGTACATGATATTTAGTTCAGGCTAGCATTAGGTGTAAGCAATATGACAAGACATCTTACTGTTATATTTGCCAACTTTCATAATTTTCAAAAACGGAATACGTAGACTGGAAGTTCAAACCTTCATCCACATCATCAACATAAAATCAGTTGTCCCCTCTTGTCCCCTCCAGGAAAAAAACGCATTTTAAAAAGGGTATTTCTGTTTTTTGTTTTGTTTCTTTTCTTAAAGTATTTATTAACATTGAACCTTTTCGACTACAAATCATCGTCACTAAAACACTAACGCCATCTGTTGAGGACACTGTGATGGAGCCATAAAGCTGAACAGATGGCGGTAGTGCACTAACGTCAACATTCCAGCGAATTCTACCAACTAAGAAACATTTGAATTGACATTTAATTGCATGATTGATTAAGAAACTATTAAGTGATATGTCTGTTTGTCTGTTAATGTATTAGCAGTAGCAGAACCCGATGCGAGCGGTTGCTGCGCTTGCAACTAAATAAATGAAACAAATAATGGAACTGGCGCGGAACTACAGCCACAAGTATTTCGGAATGTATTTTGTTAAAACGTTTTATTCCACTTCGATTATCAAGTTTGTTTTGTTAATTTTGTTTTTGTTTTTATTTTTGTTACTGTTTCCAACTTGACCCTCGTATCGGTAGTTTCATTCATGGTATTTCTTTCTGTGTAAAGGCATTTTATAGATCAACAAAAAATCTTAAACACAGAGAAACAGACGTTCATCTTCGGTCTGCTTCCTGTGTAAAACTTTAAACCGTCATTTCAAATGTATGTCGTTATGCTCCTGGTAGGCGGCGCTGCAGTTGTGCGATAACTGTCATGTAAATGTTTTAAAGTAAAAAGCCTAGCCCATATCCTGAAAAATGTTGTTTGTTTTTCTCTGCACTTGCTTCTTATACCAGCTGCCCATATTAATTTTAACACACGTTTTTCAAGAAAAGGCATATGGACATCAATGTCTGTTCTCTGTGTTGAAACTACGCCGTATCCTGTCAGTTTGAACGTAATTTTCTCTTGATTAACCTAAGATTTTCTTCCTGTACATAATGTACACGGGTCCACAATATTTATTGTCAAAAATCCATAGAAAATTCCACATAATACTGATGTGTTCACACATAAACAGCACCCTCTGAAAACACAAATGTAGTTTATGTGACAAATGAAAAGTATGTGTGGCCACACATCCGGATCAACAATAGAAAAGAGCCTATCAACA
>JASCZW010010850.1:0-34577 GCA_034211315.2 Aedes japonicus | reverse complement strand
GACTGGAAGAAATTGAAAAAGGCCTGGATTCCCAACACCAAATCCACCTTTCTAGAGCGAAAGAACTCCGGATCCGCAAGCTCGATTCCCTTCGGTATTTCCCATTTGTTGGTCTGCACTGTGGCGGTAGGCAAGCAAGCAGTGACTCTTGGTAACACTAGAAAATCCATGCAGCGCGAATACGATGTTGTCCGAGAAATGACGGTAGCTTGTATCCGTTGAGTGACTCTCGTATTCGTCTGTCCAACACCTTGAATAGCTATGTCAACCTTGCTGCTTGGAACCTTCAGCAACCTACTCAGATCCTTCGAAATAAAGTTGCATTCCGAACCAGAGTCAAGTAGTGCACGGGCTGGGTAGCGGGATCCTTGATTATCCTCGATGATGACTATAGCTGTAGCCAATAGCACTTGAGATGACGTAACCTTTGCCATATTTGATGACACGGATTCTGCTGAATTAGAATTCAACACTTGAGTGGTTACGTTTTGCTTAGATCCGTCGGCAGAGGCTTGAACTCCCGATGTGCCTTGATTAGAACTGACTTCGGCTGATTTGAAACACATGACCGTGTGATGTCTGGCCTTACACTTCCGACAAGAATATCTAGAAGAACATACCTTAGCGATATGACCTCTTTTTAGGCAGTTCCGACAGAGAGAGCGGCTGCGTAGAAAGGACTCCCTACTGGACAACGACATCCTTAAGAAGTCCGGGCAGATATGCAATCCATGGATTTCCGAACAGGATGGGCATTGCGAGCTGTTGTTGGATTGCACAGCGTTGTGGCTAACCTTCTGATAGACAGGCTTCCGTTTGTCTTGTGACGTAGAATCTCGCTTGACTTCCGATTTAGCTGGAAGTGCTTCAAGGATCTGTATTCGCCGTCTGAGAAATTCCGTTAAATCCTTGAGTGTATCTCTTTCCTTAGACGACGTAAATTCCTCCCATACTCGCCGAGTAGTTGAATCGAGACGAGAACTGATAAGCTCCACCAAAAGTAAGTCCTTGTATTCCGCTACATCAAGTACTTGGTCCAAGTTCTGAATAGCTCTATCAAAACCTTCCACCAACCCTTGTAGATCTTCAACAGACTCTCTGACAAGAAAGGGCAGTTTTAGCAACGCCTGAACTTGTCTTTTCCTTAGAAGCTTGCTATTGTCGTAACGCTTTAGAAGTGTATCCCATGCTAGCTGATAGTTGTTCGATGTGATCTGTAGTGGATCAACAAGAGCCTTTGCCTCCCCTACCAGACAACCCTTGAGATAGTGAAATTTCTCAACTGGCGGCAAATCAGGTTTAAGATGAATCAGAGAAGTGTAGATGTCTCTGAAGCTCAACCACTCATCTATGTTACTATCGAAATTCTGTAGCCTTATTTGCGGAAGCCGAACATGATCGACCAAGCCGTGGAATGAGGCATCGCCTCCCCGCATAGTCTGATTCTGAGGAAGAGTATCCTGCAACTCCTTCACCTTGTCCAACAGAAACGATTTTACATCGTAGAAGCGAAATTCAAAGTCCTCCTGTTCCTTACGAAAGGCTTCGTTGTCCTCAAAATCTTCATGCGATTCTATTTCCCACACAGCTTCATTGATTGATTGCCACAACTCATCGAGGCGTGCAATTCGAACGTCAATCTGACTAGCCACAGTTCCATCCTTGTACTCACTAACGAACCGTCTTATGTTGTTGAACGATGTACGAAGTCCCCTGAGTTTTGTCGTGAGACCCTTCAATTGTTTCGATCCCTTGGTTGCCATTGTTGAGTTTCGCAGTAAACTTAACAGCGTTACGTCGGAATCGATAAGTACCGAATCGAAAATTGTTTAGCCCTTCAATGACTGTCAGTAGCGTCACCGACTCCTAGAGAACTACAGCGCACGCCAACAGCCCAGTTCTAACAGGTCTTCAGAGTAGCGATTCGTTTCCGGAGCGGATTATCCAGTGCAACAGAGAGAAACACAGCAATGTAGTAGCGAAAAGGTCTGCGACGGCAGGACATATACTTTAGCCTCACCTGGAGAAACTAGAGATGGTACTGGATAACTCAAATAACCGACTCAATGCTCCGTCCAATGGAGCACTTGAGCATAGGGATTGCGCTTGTAAGGAAATTTAACCAAGTTTCGTCGAAAAGGAAAATTTATTTTTGTGGTGTAGCATCAAACATAAACCAGCTACGGCTGGGCATATATCTATATATAAGTTTACCTGGACGAAAGGTTCGATGTGTGTTGCCCAAGCTCGTATGGTTTCATCAACGTCGTAGTGTAGCCCTTCGTCTCTCTCAACCGTTATCAGTAGGGATCACTTCATCCACAGGTTCGCCACTGTTATCGGCTTGTGCACCAGTCGATAATCCGTGAGAATGAGAAACCGAAAGCCGAATTGTTGGTATTAGAAGGTTACTATTGGCTACGGCTGGACATATACTAGTTCAACCTACCTGACCAATGGTAGGACAACTCTAAGGTTGAACTACGTAGTACTGGAATTCTTGATCAGCAATAGTTATGCCAATTTGTGAAGTCCAAGTTCAATGGCGTACTCGATGGCGTATTAGTTATACAGCCGTGGCACCAATTCAACTACGATCGCAATGGCGATCAGCTGTTTCACGACGTCTGATGATGGCGTAGGGTCCTTGTGTATGCCACTTGTGATGGCGTAAGTCCCTTTCAGGTGGGGTAGTAATGGCGTGAAGATGGCGCAAATCCTTTCAAAAGGACATAATGGAACTTCTTCGATGGCGATGTCCGTAGTTATCCCAACCGTTGATTCACCATTAGTTAGAATCCGGTTCGAAGGACCAATGTTTGTTGGGATACCTTCGATAGTGGTGTTGTCCTTGGATGACCTTGTCGAAGGATTCTCTTCTAGACCGTTGGACCGTAGTAGATGGAGCTTCCTTTCACCAGGGGTTTTCTGGACGACAATAAGGCCCTTCTTAGGTCACCTTCAATTCACAACACGAAACCATTACAGAAAACTACACTTTATTTCACAGAAAACACTACACATTATATTTAAAAAGTTAACTTATAACTAAACATTTATTGAAAACTATGTGTGGAGGTCCAGCCTCCGATAACCGATCGCTCGCTGTGCTTGCTGTTGACTGACTACGCTTGGTGATAATTTGTTTATATCCTCTGGCAGTGGTATGCGGGTAACAAAGGCCTTCCAACAGATGAGTGACCGTATCGTATTCGCCCGTCTCCGACACGGCTCTTCAATTTAAACCAGTCCGACAACGTATACTGGCTGCATCCGTATCCATCTCGGTACTCGTAGACAAGTATATTACCGGAAGCTCGATCATGTCAACTTTTACTGTGGAATCACCCGTCATAACAAGTTCTGAAAGTCTAACAATGCTGCCATCAGTGAAGTCAATGGCCTCTGTTCAATCGATCAACGATTTCAGATAACCAATCAACACCGAAATATTCAAACGAGGCAGGCAATCCAAGTGTCATCAATAGACTCAACAAAACTAAACTGGGTCCAGTATCCTGAAAACAAATGCCGCGAAATCAACGATAGTGTGAGAAGATATCTTTTCCAATTACAGCCTGAAGATGATGATGGATGCAACAAGTTTCAGGACGTTATACGATAGATAAAGCAGAAATATTCAAATGCAACTATCTCTAGTAGTGAACAATTGTTAATTTTATCATTGCTGCCGAGTTCATCTTCTTTCTTAGCGTTTCAAGCTTATTGCTTTCGCAATTACACTTCTACAGTTATTGATTGAAAGTTTTCGATACCAGGTAACATTTTTGCATTAGTATGATTGTGTGGCAAGTACAATCACCAGTTCTTCCACAAGACCAGTTTTTCTGAAAAAAAAACCAGTGCCCATTTGCTTCGCTGTGCTTCGTGCGCGAACAACTTTTGTTGGATTAGGTTCATTAGAGTCGACTGCTTTTCACTGTCATTCTCATATGCATCGTCCATGATTCGTCACCTGTTTTAGTCTTTTGATGCACCACGATTAGCTTTTCTTTGCACCAATGTGGGATCCAAAATAAACAAATCGCTTTAACTGCTAAATGTTCATGAAATATTGTATGTATGCTGGTGGAACTAATGCTCATTGATGCTTCAATCTCACGGTATGTCACATGACGATTATGCATAATCAGTTCACGTACTAATTAAAAGGATCTGTAAAGAACACAAAATCGAGCGCATCCAAAAACAGCACTGAAAATTAATAAAGCAAAAATAAGATCACAAATAGACTAAGGAATAGCAATATATGGAGGAACAGCAAAATAAAAGCTAATTAAACTAAATTCTACATTAAATGCCTCAATCAGAACGTGCTTGAGATTACTAAAATCAACACGGATAGACGAACTATAAAGGGCGAACACGAAATTATTGCGACACCGAAAATGTCATGCCAATTTTCTTATAATGTTTAGAATCAAACCAAAATTTTAGGGTAGTTTTATACATATATTTACTTCAAAAATCAAAAGAAAAGTTAATCGATGGAGCCTTGAGTGTAAAATTGAACGCATTTTCGCTTGATGCCCTCCATCAAAGTTTTTACAGTGTCATCCGGTACCAGTTTCTCAGTTTTTTTTTCCATTTTCTTAACATGTCCTTCTCGTCTTTGACTGTCTTCTTGCTCTTCCCAAGTTCCCGCTTCATCATTGCCCAGTACTGCTCTACCGGGCGCAGCTCCGGACAGTTTGGCGGATTCATGTCCTTTGGAATAAAATGGACAGAATTGGCCTCATACCACTCCAGGACACTTTCAGAATAGTGGCATGATGCCAAATCTGGCCAAAATAGCGGAGCTTTGTCGTGCTGCTGCAAGAACGGAAAAAGGCGCTTCTCGAGGCACTCAGATTTGTAGATCTCGCCATTTACTGTGCCCTTTCTCACGAAAGGCTCACTCCTCAGTCCGCAAGAGCAGATGGCCTACCAAATGAGATATTTGGAGGCGAACTTCGACATTTTCTTCTTCTTAAATTTGTCGTCCACATAGAACTTGCTCTTGCCGGTGAAAAACTCCAACCCCGGAATTTGCTTAAAATCGGCTTTTATATACGTTTCGTCGTCCATCACAAGCAGCCATATTTTGTCAGCATCTTCTCGTAGAGCTTCCGTGCCTGAGTTTTAGCCGTCGATTGTTGCCGCTCATCGCGGTTTGGGAAGTTCTGTACCTTGTATGTATGTAGTCCAGCTTTGCATTCTGGACGTAGCTCTGCGACATGCCGATCTTTTAGTCAAATCACGGATTGAGACGTTGGGATTTGCTTTAATCATCCGCTTCACCTTTCCCTCCGTCTTTTTTGTTCTCGGTCCCGGTTTTCTTCAGCTCCTTTGCCGTGGTCCAACGTCAACCGCTCCTGGAACCGCTTCAACACTCTGGAGACGGTTGAATGGTGAATGTTCAACATTTTTCCCAACTGCCGGTGCGATAGGTCGGAAATTCCAGGTGTTTGGAAAGAATTTGTTCTCTCGACTCGCGTTGGTTCACCTCCATTTTCGTTGAATCGAAAAACACGACTTCGAGTTTGACAGCATGCAAACAATACACATCAATGAAAAGTGTGCAAAATTTGGTTGGGCAATGGTCAGTTATGCCTGTCGAATGTGTCGCAATAATTTCGTGTTCGCCCTTTACGCGGAAGCACATAATTATCATAAATAATTACCTAATTATAATATCTGATAACTCTACCCAGGCGGCACACTACGGTAATTATTAGTTGTAATAACTTGATTATGACTTAGCAAGTCATATTTATGTTATCTCAACCAAATTGCAACAAGTGTGCTGCTAGGGTAAACATACATATAAGAAATTTAAAGATAACATCGAAGAAAACATCTAAACAAACATATCAGAAATAATACAAATGGTATAACAGCAAATTAAAAACAATAATTTTAAATTTTTAAAAGAAAATACGATAGCTTCCATAAAGTAGGGTAAGGAGATGTAATGTTAGCCTAGCTCCTTCATTCGGCCTATGTACCAAATGTGTCTTTAATATAGCAATAATCAACAAAATCATGGTGTTTTTGAGATGACCGATGTTTTCTGAAGCAATTTTGACAATATTAATCAGCTTATAGTTGTTCACTTCCGCGTAATTTTCGATTTCTTAAGCTTTTGGGGCATCATGATTGCACTGGTTAAGCTGAACAGATGATCTACACGATCTTCAAGTGATCTAAATTTGGCTTAATTAAATCGATAAAGCAAGTAATGCAGTCTGGATGAGCAGAAAATAGTTACACGTTACAAACTAACTGTAACAGCGTAGTAAAAACGTTGTTATTAGTAAAATTTCAAGTGGAAATACATGTGTTTGCGGTTGCTTATATTCAGGTGGCTCATCTAAACACCAACCGAATGAACGAAGTCGTTGTATAGTGATTTATAATGTTTTCATTATTGAATGGCTAGTAAATCATATATGAATATCACTTATGTGTTTCAAAGCAGTTTTACTTTAGTTTGTTTTGTAAAATTTTGTGTTAAGTAAAGCGAATACAGCTGGCAATGCCTTAATTCATAAAATAAGAAGAAAAACCCGTACAAAGACTGCATTTAGTAGTAAATCCATCGAATGGGACGAAGTTGCATCCATGAATAGACCCAATTTGGTGCCTGTAGACCGACATTAAATCCATATCCCTTGAAAGTTTTTGACTTTATAAAAAGAGGTGGTAACTTTTCGTGATACATACTACCAAATGTCTTATTAAACTTATCTTAGCAAGTGTATAACTAGTTGAATCTCGCCTTCAGCTTGAAAACTTTAAGAGTTACAAGCAAAAATGTAATCGATGGTTGCATAATTGGCTTAGTCAAGGGACACATACCCTATATACAGGTGAATCAAATGCAAATGGGTTATGTGGCGTAGAAATATGGCTAGAAAATAACAACGAATAACTTAAATGATAAGTAAGTAAATATTTATCAATAAAAAAATAGAATTTATGGCAATATACACAGCTTTGGACTTCATAAACACATGCAAAACAAGAAAACAATTTTTTCATTTGTACGGACTCAAAATCAGCTCTAAATAGTATGAATAACAAAAACGTGAAAGATTATTTCCTCATTCATAACATAGTCACAAAACTAAACACCACAGACAAAATTATAAACTATAAAGCAATAACAGGTGACGAAAAATCTGACTCACTGGCAAGAGAAGCTTCTCAAAGTATAAATTTAAAAATAAAAATGGGAGATACGTTCAATCGAACAATACAGGAAACACAAAAAGATTGGATAAACGAATACACAAAACTCACAGCACATAAAAGGCAAATTACATTACAACATATTAAAACAGTAAAGACTAATTTAAACAACAGAACATAGACACAAAAGAAAAAGTATTAACAGGACGATTACTGAAAAATTCGTATGAATACAATCACCATTTAAAACAACCACGACTAAGAATTTGAAAATGTCCCGTATAATAACAAACCATTCTTGGACTATTTTCCGTAAGGTTGACGACCTTTACGTTATTGTTACGACATGAACCTTTATAGTTGACTACTATAAACAAACAATCTCCTATATAATTTCAACGCTATGTCCCATGGTAAAAGGCCAAATTACAATATGCTGAATAGGCAGTTAAGTACAGTTACTATAAAAACGAAAATTTTCATGAACAATTTTTTTGCTGTACTGTATGCTCTAGTTGGTATTTAACTCAGACCGAGTACAGACAATAAAACAACATTTCAATGATAATATGGCATACATTAACAATATGTGTTATTGTAGAGGTTATGTGGTGAAAACTAGATTAATTATTTGATAACAATAATATAAAATGTGATAATATATCTAACATCCGAAACATAGTTTTTACTATACAGCAAATTGTTTATCGTTATGCAGGATTTCAAAATTTGACCAATTTGGAGAAGAACATTAATCAAAAAAAATCTGTTTCATTTGTGTAAAAGCCATCCGTTTCTGATAGGGGATGGGTCTCAAACCACTATAGAAACACTTATTGTCCTCCAAAACCCACACATGCCAAATTTGGTTCTATTTGCTTGATTAGTTCCCGAGTTTTGCAGAAATTTATGTATCATTTGTATGGGAGCAATCCCTCCCTCCCTCTTCAGACAGGGGAGGAGTCACAAACCATCATACAAACTTGTTTCGCCCCAAAAACTCCTGTATACAAATTTTCAAACAGTCGGGATAATTCTCATGTTTGGTTTAAATTTGTGTTTCATTTGTATGAGAGTCCCTATCCCTCCTAGACCAGAGAGAGGAGGGGTCTCAAACCTTTATAGAAATATTTTTTGACTCCAGAAAACCTCACATGCCATATTTGGTTACAATTGCTTGATTAGTTCTTGAGTTATGCAGAAACTTCTGTTTTATTTGTATAAGAGCCTTCCCTTCCAGAAAAGGGAGGGGTCTTAAACAACCATAGAAACATTTATTGCTTTGAAAAACTCTCACATGCTAAATTACATGCCAAAAGTGGTTTCATTTGCTTGAATAGTTCTCGAGTTATGAAAAAAAATGCATTTCATTTGTATGAGAACCCCCCTCCCCACCAAAAGGTCTACCATAGAATCATTTATTGCCTCCACAAAATCTACACATGCAAAATTTGTTTCTATTTGTTGATTTGTTTTCGAGTTATGCAAAAAAAAGTTGCATTTGTATTGGAGCCCCCTTTGAAGGTAGAGGGCTCTCAAACTACCATAGAAACATTTCTTACCTTCAAAAATCTTTACATGTAGAATTCGGTTCAATTTGCTTGGTTTTTTCTCAAGTTATGCAGAAATTTGTGTTTTATTTGTATGGGCCCCCCTCTTATAAAAAGCGGAGGGATCTCAACCACCATAGAAACATTTATTTCTCATGAACCTTCACATGCCAAACCTAGTTCCATTTGCTTGATTGTTCTCGAGTTATGCAGAAAATTGTGCATTTCATTTATATTGAGAGCCCTCCTTTCATAATGAGGGGCCTCAAACCTTCATAAAAACATTTCTTGCCATTAAAAACTGGCACAAGTTTGGTTTCATTTGCGAGTTATGCAGAAATTTGTGTTTCATTTGTATTGAAGTCCTTCTTTCCAGAGGGGGAGGGATCTCGAACCAGCATAAGAACCTTTTCCTGTCCCAAAAACTCCAGCATACAAATTGCCACGCCGATCGGTTCAGTAGTCTCCGCGTCTATAAGGGTCAGACAGACAGACAGACAAAAAATCATTTTTATATAGCTTGATAGATATAGTGCTAACCAAAACAATATTTGTCCCTGAAGCTAAGTATTCATCCACTCGGGTCAACAACAAGAAACCCAAACAACACCGACGTAGACCATGAAGACGAACATCCAACTAGAAAGACGCCGACTCATATGTATTAACTGTACACTGCAGCAGACTAGCAAACGTACATACGCGAGAGATAACAAGAGAGCGCTGAGCACATGGAAGGTTTCTAGGCGCTCGCGAATCGATTGCGTTTTTCCGGCCTTTCTTCTCTATATCTCCCCTCGAAAACACTGTACCAATACCTATGTCAAAATCCTACCACAGCAAGCGATGTAGTTGTCTGCCAAACCATATGTTCGATTTTCTGCTGTAGACTGTTAGAATATCCGAAATACTCCTACACTGAGGGAATGCCCTTGCATATCGTCCAATTAGAGAGGGAAAAAAATGAAAGTTTGTTCAATCCAAACAAATCCTGTATTGATTTCGTTTGAATTTCGGTGGATATGTATGAGGTTGTTGTTTGATTGACAGTCTTGCCATCTAAATAATAACGTAAAAGCACACGGTGATGAGTAGATACCGATAGCGATTTTGGTGCTTTGTTTCATACTGCACACTGCGATAGGGGCTCGTTGCTGCTCAGCTGATGATAGTATGCCATGCTAGCGACGAAATCGACAAGGCGGGTGTTTTGTTCACACCGAGTGCTGCTTGTTGCTATAGTATCTGGCGGTGAGGGTTATGGTTATGGTAATGGCGCTATCATCATAACATCAATCAAAGCAAGCGACGAAGTGGTATGTTCAGATAGAAGCATTAAAGCTAGCGGTTATAATTTTTTATTTTGCCGTTCTGATGCCATTCACAATCAATATAGCGATGTGATGTAGATGACCTTACAAATAGACCAAACAGTTCTCGACCATTGGAGGGAGAGGAAAATGAAACTTACTGTTTTAATTGCTACAGAGCTATTCAAAAACAATCCTTATCATGATTCGATGGAGATAAGTTTTAACAACTAAGCCGGTACAAATGTTTACTGTACGAACGATTTCAATGTTTGTCTTGTTTGCACAGAAAATGGAAATGATTTGGTGCCGAAATAGACCGCGCGTAATGAGGCGCTGATGTGTTATTCATCACTCACTTTTTAGTGGCGTCATCATCAACATCGTAAACAGCTGATATGGTTGAAAATAATTGTTTCTGCAAGCGAGTTCGGCACGTTTATTCCAACGACCCTATAGGGTTGTCAAATAGAATTACTCGAAATAATCATAACAAAAACATACGACTCAATATTCGATTTATGTTGTAGAAACGAAGCATTGTTTTGGATTCCCTCTGGTATATACATATCTTTGAATTCGTTACAGTTACACCGTGTCCAATATATTCTCATACACTTTTTCCTTGCATTGGTTTCGTGCAACTACCCAACATGCTTCACGTATGTGTTGGTGTAGTTTTGCACTATGTTTATACAAACGCATTTAGGTTATGTCCGATTGTTTTCATTCGGTGTTTATCTTTTACCAGCGATGAAGGAGTTTCGTGCTGTGGTGATAAAACAGTTTTTAAAAGGTGAGCGCCCGGGCGCTATTTTCAGAAATTTGAAAAACCTCGGAGTAAAGCGGGATTTTGTGTATGACCGGGAGAGATCGAGTGCGGACTGCACGAGTTGTTAAAGTGAACAGGGAACGGATTAGACGAAAATCATAGCGCTCAGTACGTAAAATGGCCGCAGATCTGAATGTTTCGAGATCGTTAATGCACAATATATTGCAAAATGACCTCGGATTCCAAGCTTTTAAGAAACGTAAGGTTCACGGAGTTTCGGAACCTTCCAAGAAAGTGATAGGAATATTGCACGGTTCCAAAGTGCTGCGTCAGTGATGGTTTGGGGAGGAATTTGCAAGCGAGGCAAATTACCACGGGTTACTATAAAACGGAAGTTTTGGAGAAAGTTGTCAAGTCATCTGTACAAGAGGTGTTTGGAGATGATCAATATGTGTTTCAGCAGGACGGAGCGCCATCGCATACTGCAAATCTCGTTCAGGGCTGGTGCCTTTTTGGACAAGAATGAATGGCCTCCCAGTTCACCAGATCTGAATCTCTTGGATTATTTCGTATGGTCATACATGCTGGCGAAGGTAAATGATCACAGGGCGTCTAATATGAACCAATTCAAAACCGCAATCAAACGGATTTGGGACGAAATACTGGATTATCGATTTGAAATAAATAGAGTTTTATTTTGTATGAGAAAATATTGGACTTGGTGTACATCAAATGCAATGAGGTCTATACTATGCATAAACATCATTGCATCAAATGTGTGATTCTTTCACTTCCATCATTTGCCTTTTGGTGGTTCCTTGATAGACCTAAACAGCCATCCGACTAGTTTTGATTCGTGATAGTTGCTTGCTTGAATGCAGTTTCGTAGGAGATAGTTGAAATCATTCCGGCTTTCGATAACATGCGTCAAGTGGAACGACCTTCTGTTTCAATCTAGTGATTGATGACAAAATGTTCAATCTTGATGATGTCAATAGAACGCTGACCTCCAGCTTTGGTTGAAATGAAACTCACTTGTCACTTGACTAGGCTTACGAAAAAAATAACATCTTTGATTGGTAAAGAATGAAACCTTCATTTGAACAATTGCCAAAGGTGTAGCCTTCAACTGGTTCAAGTGATTACCGATGGATTGAAGTCCATCTCCTTGCCTGTAATTGACCGCGTATCAGTAAAGATTGTTCAAAACGTTCTCTTTATTTGCTATCAACAAACAAACATGAAGTCAATCTTTGTTGTAACATATTTTACGTGTTAAAAACATATTGTTGCCATTTTTGAAAACAGCTGCTCCTATTGGAATAACAACTGAAACAAACAACTTGTCACAAATATCAATCATTCAAAAACCCCAAAAAAAATCAAAAACACATTATCCCTCATAAAAAAGGTCTTATCAACTTCTCGTTACAATTAGCATATTATTTTGCTATTACACTTTGGCTTCGGTCTTAATCAATGTTATGTTTTCCTTTTCGCTGCCGTTGGAACCTGAAATCAGCAACCGTTTGACGTATGTAGATGGTGTGCTCAACACGGTAAGACGTGTGTATCCCGCCGGAGTGAATCTCGTCTTCGCAGTTTCCGACCACACTACTGTGTCACGAGAGTTCATCGGGATTGCTTCTTCCTTCACGGATTACAACCCGTGCTATCAGTCGAACGTTGCTCATCAACCACGTTTTTCATGCAAAACAAAACTGGCTCGAATCGAATTTAATCTCTCACTTGCAAACACTTTCGGATAACTGGATTAAGCTGGTTCCTTCCAGGGATCGGACGAATTATTCTCGACGTTTATTGCTTTTATGACGACTGTTAAATTTTGCTAATCAATTTTTCTTCAAGCGGTTGCCGTCGTCTGAACAACGTCTGATGGTCGTTCAGCAGTTTGCACAAATTTAGGTCAGCCAAATTGTCAATTTAGACCTATTATCTGGTTATTTAGCAAGGACGCGATAGAACGTGGACGATTGAAGCATAAGATTGTGATTTTATGGTGGGGTTCCACTGAAGCCGTCTGGCCAATTCATTGGACTCTTATCAATCATGAGCCGACTGAGCGCTACGGTTGAAGGATCTTGTCAGACAGAAGCTACGTTTGATTTATAGTCTGTATTTTGTTCAAGTTGCTTCAGAGATTTTAAACTTATTAGGGCATCTTCAACGGTGATCCAAATCATGGTTTGGTTTTTGTTAGACCAAACTCTAAAACATCGCTGCACCGGTGTTGCAAGTATTGTATTATGCCGGATATATTCAACATGATTTTAAATCTGATATATTGATCTATTCTTGAAGCAATTTGGAACAAGCAAAATACTGTTCCAAACTACTACACGCTGCTTGATAATACTAATTTATGAGTCAAATTTCAGCTTTTGCTAAACAAAACTCAATTTTATTGAGTATCTTCTGAGGTATGTTTATGAGCCAAAAGTGGCCGTGTTTGGTGCGGGTGATGCTGCCGGATTTCCTTTTGTGCAAGATTTTCCCGGGCGGTCCGGCACTGGTTCATTTTCACACTCCTGGATGGATGTCATCATTTCTTCTTGAATAAAACTTGGCGATTGATAGTATTAACCAACCGACATGACGGGTCGGTGGTCAGAATCCGACTCTTTTTATTCAAAGACCATACTGAAGTTTAAACCTAAAAATTGACCTACCGTCTCTCTTTCTCTTTCTATCCTCAAAATTCTCAACTTACATTAAACTGCCGTAAAAACCAGGAAAACAAAAAGGCTTAGTAAGCATAACATAAGTGTTATGCAATACTTAGTCGAGGCGTTTCCTATGCGAAACTATATTTTGTGAACAAACTTTCTCCGCTGTTTAAGCCAGCTGGTGTGTTTGTGACCATGAAAATGTTTTAAACAAGGCAAGTAAAGAACTCTTCCTTGATTACAACTTTAGGTGACAAATAACCCAGAGGTGTGTAAAATTAGGGGCCATTGTGGCAATCCGTGATGGCATAAATGAAGACCGAATCGGGTCGCCACACTTTTCGTTTAATTCCTGAACAACAAATGGTTCTCTTAGGGCAGCTTCAACGGGGGTCTAAATCCTGGTTTGGATTTATTTGTTTAGACCAAACACGAAAACATCGCTGTACTGGTGTTGTAAATTTTGTTTTATACCGGATCTATTTTGTATCATTATAGGGCATCTTCAACGGCGGACCAAATCGAGGATTAGATTTTTTTTTAGATCAAACGCAATAACATCGCTGCACCGGTATAAATTGTGTTTTATACCGGATCTATTTTGCATCATTTTAAAACTGGTATATGTTTTGAACTATTCTTGCAGCGATTTTCAACAGGAAAAATACCGTTCCAAAACGCTACACGCTACTTGATAATACCAATTAATGAGTAAAACATGAGCTTTTACGTCTGTTACTTTTTAGTTGTTGCCGATATTATTCCGGTGTTTTTCGTTCCGGAAAAGCATTCAGGATTGCTGAGGTATACTTATGAGCCGAAAGGTGTCCGTATTTAGGGCGGGTCATGCTGGAGCCAGACAGAAAGTGGAGTTGCTCGCCTCGGATGCTGATAATTACCTCAAGTTACTCCCGGTGCTAACGAATTACCCTTTCGTTTCATTCTTGAACAACGTATGGTTCTCTTCGTTTCTTACAGCCAATGTACTTTCCGAAAAACGCTGACTAGTTCGAAATGAAGAGACTTCCGGAAGTGTGGCTAGTGTGGATTTTACGAGCAATTTGGTTGCAAATTCCGATTCCAAATAGTATTTCGATTGCTTGGAAACAAGAAGTAATGAAGCCTTCAAAGTGAACAATCGGTTTATTGATTGATTGGTCATGACTAGCACTCGCAAATAGTCCATACAGATAAATTTGAGAAAAGCCTGTTTAATAGAAACTTTCGGCAGGTTTACTGGGGATCAGGATATTCAGGCTTATTTTCCGGAGGAGAGGATATATTTTACTATGACCGTTTTAATAAGCTCTCTTGGGAAATCCGATGATATCTTGAAGAAATATTTAATTCGTATTTCACGGAGGGAAAGTTCCAAAACTCTTTGATTTTTTTCCAGGAATCGTTTTTAAATATGATACTATTAAGTTGCAAATTCTACAGCTTTTAAACACCCTCGACAGTTACATGAATTGGTTAGAACTTATATATGCTTCTGGAAACTAAACAAACTCTTTGAAAATTATTTTCTGAATTACTACGAACTTCGGAGTATCTATGAAGATTGGGTGGAAATATAATTAACTTGACAGAAGTTGGTTAAGCTTCTCGGAAGTTGAATAAACTTATAGGAAGTTTTAAGATAATCATGAATTTTGCTCATTCTCTTTTGAGAAGAGAATTGGTGGAACTTCAGAAAAGTCTATTGAATTGCCGAAATATTCTCAGCGTTTCCTGATCATCCATGGAATAGAAACAACTTTCTGGTAATAGCTGGATCTTTGAGAAGAAATTTTTTGGACTCCCAGTAGGTACATCTTTCATAATAAAAAGCAAAATATCACAAACATATCAATAATTTACGAGAAATTGTTACAAGTCTGGGAAGTTGGTCGATTTACTAAACTTTTAATAAGTTGGTGGAATTTCTGTAAAATAAGTAGCATTTTGGAGATGTTACTAAGCCTTTAGCAAAACGAAAGAGCAAGTATCCTTCGTTGTCTGCTAACGACGCACTACCGTTCCAAAACACTACACGCTTCTTTATGGTACCAATAAATGAGTAAACTTTCAGCTTTTGCTGAACGAAAACTCAACATATTGAGTTATTTACTAGCGCTATATTGGTCTTAGCTGACAGTTTTCAAGGACTCGATCAAAGTAACCGACCAGCAGAGGGGTGAGTTTTGGAATGCCACAAACGTTGAGCCACCAAGTGGTGAAATATGTTGGGTTTCTGGCTTTCGTGAACCGAGTAAACATGAGTGGCACCACTAAGGAGGACCGTTACTAGGAAGATGTTTTTAAAACAAACAGGGCTCACATCTTTTCGTATTCAGTCCTGCTTCGAGGTTTTATAGGAGGAACCAAAGTTTATGGATTTGCAGGATGCAAAAAATCATTAAGAGAAAGAGCAAGGAAAACATTTTGGCGATTTGTGTTAAGTTTAAGAAGAAAATGTGAATCAAGTTGTAGTTATACAATAAATTGCTTTACACGCTAAAATGAGCATAGGTTAAATTAGGTATTTATCTTACCTAAAATTAGGTAATGTTGACAATACCAAAAACATCGGTAAAATTAAACGATAATAAACATTAATTTTTACTGAAATTTTGGTAAGCTTCAATATTGGACGTTATTATCTATCTTAAATTGATTAATTTTTTCGTCGCTGAAGCAACGTGGTATTTTTATAAGTAGAAACTATAGATAGTAGTTACTATCTTTCTTATTAATGTTTCCAGAAATAATTTATTCATATCCCAATATCAGATGCAAAAATTTTACATTCTTCTATTCGATTATAGCTCCGATGAATGCTTGTGGACCAACGTCAATCCCGAAGTGCAGTTTTAGTGACACAGCGAAAAAATTAACGTTCCAAAATGTTGGGTGGATACAGAAATTTTTTTCTGTATTACTTACAGAAAACATATTTTTGTAGTACATTTGAAGATTTGATTCTTGTGCAGAATACTGATTCGAATGGATGAATTTATATAGTGAATGTCTTATTTTCAGCATTCTGTTGAATAAAACTACAAGAAAACACCTTATTTTCAGTAAAAAAGTAACGATAAAAATTCGGTAGTTTTTAACGTTTATCTTCCTTCAAGGTATTCTGTGTTTACGAATAATTTGGGTATGTGCACTTTTGGGCAATTATCGGTACTTTTTAACGATCTTTAGGTATTCTCATCTTAGCGTGTAGAGCAGATGGTGATTACATCGTACTTTAATAATCTTTACTTTATAAACATTTAGAATTTAAAAATATTTTTGGCACGAACAATTCCCCTCAATGAGTCGCATGAATAAAAGTAGAAAACGCTGTTCGTTTAGTTCTCCTTCGTGTCGCTAAAGTGGTCCTGAAACAGCTTCTGATGACCGAAACGGAAATCTCGTTCACCAGGACGTGATCACTCCGTTTCGACTGTTGTTTTTCTGCTGTCAAATTACAAATCAGCATTATCTATATCGTTTCAATGAAAGGCGTGCATTCACACACTCACCTTCAGCCAAACGAAAGAGTATAAAGTTGTTCCAAAAATAGACCACTGCTGAAGATGCCCTTAGTTTTTACAGCCACTGCATTTACCGGAAAAAAAACTGACTAGTTCTAAATGAGGAGGCTTGCGGAGTTGTGACTGTTGTGGATTTTACGACTAATAAAGGGTGATACGGTCAAAATTTGGTCAAGGGAAAACGCGTGTAAATCGGTGAAATCGTTTATTTAAAAAATCAAATTAAATTTCTTTTTCAAGTTCAATTAGTATAAAATTCAGGAAAAATATTCAGTCAGGCTTCCGCTTTTCCAAATCCGAATTGCCGGGCCTTACGCTTGACCCCTGCCATCAGATTTTGCACAGCCACCTTGTCCACCTTCTTCGCCGCAGAAAGCCAGTTTGCCTTGAACTGCTGCTCGTCCTTAGCAGTTTTTTTGGTCTTCTTTAGGTTCCGCTTGACAATAGCCCAGTATTTCTCAATTGGGCGGAGCTCTGGCGTGTTGGGAGGGTTCTTGTCCTTGGGAACCACCTGCACGTTGTTGGCGGCGTACCACTCCATGGCCTTTCTACCGTAATGGCAAGATGCCAAATCCGGCCAAAACAGTACGGAACAACCGTGTTTCTTCAGGAAAGGCAGCAGACGTTTATTCAAACACTCTTTCACGTAAATTTCTTGGTTGACAGTCCCGGAAGCTATGAAAATGCTGCTTTTCAAGCCACAGGTACAGATGGCTTGCCAAACCAGATATTTCTTTGCGAACTTTGACAGTTTCGTGTGCTTGAAAATATCTGCTACCTTTCCCTTCCTTTTGCCGTATAAAACTCCTGTCCCGGAAGCTGCTTGTAGTCGGCTTTGACGTAGGTTTGTCGTCCATTACCACGCAGTCAAACTTCGTCAGCATCGTCGTGTACAGCCTCCGGGATCGCGCTTTGGCCGTCGTATTTTGTATCATCGCGATTTGGAGTCACTACCTTCTTGTAAGTCGATAGTCCGGCTCGTTTTTGGCTCGATGCACGGTTGTAGACGATACACCCAGCTCATTTGCGGCATCTCGGAGAGATAGGTTAGGGTTTCGCTTGAAACTACCGGCAACTCTCTTTGTCGTCTCAGCGGCTTCCGGTTTTCGATTTCCCCGATCCAGACTTCCTGGCTGTCGACAAACGTTCCCCAAACACTTTAATTACATTTGTAACGGTTGATTGGCAACTTTTAGCGATTTTGCCAACTTTGCGTGCGAGTAGCTCGGATTTTCGCGATGCGCGAGCAAAATTTTGATACGCTGCTCTTCTTGCTTGGACGGCATTTTGACAACTGAAGAGTGAATTCCAAAATCAAAATAGGAGCAACATTCTACACACACACACCTTCAAAATGAGGGGTGTTCAGGTTTTTTAAATGCAAAATTGAAAGAAATACGTCAAGTTGATATTGACCAAATTTTGACCGTATCGCCCTTTATTGCTGCAAATTCCGATTCCGAATATTATTTCGATTGCTCGGAAATGAATAGCAATAAAGTCTTCAAAGTGAAAAGTTGGTTTATTGATGGGTTGGTCATAATTAGCATTCGCAAATAGCTCATACAAATAAATTTTAGAGAAACCTGTTATATGGAAACATTCGACAGGTTTACAGAGAACAGGATACCCTAGCAGCACATTTGTTGCAAACCAGTAAAAGCAACTTCAATGCGACTGAATTAAGTCACATTCAAGTAACTGCAACCAATTATGAGAGTTTTGTGTTGCTTGGGTATTCAGGCTTATCTTTTGGAAGAGAGGATACCTTTTTCTCTGGCAGATTTGATAAGCTTTCTGGGGCTAACCGATGATATATTGAAGATAGATTCAATTTGTATTTCTCGGAGGAAAAGTTCAAATATGTTAAACTTTTCCAGGAATCGTTTTTAAATATGATATTATTCCATTGCATTTTCTTCAGCTTTTAGACAATTCTATGCACTTCTCGGCAGTTACATGAAATGTTCAGAACTAATATAAGCTACTAGAAACTGATCGAATTCTTTAAAAAATATTGATTGAATTACGATGAACTTCGGAATATCTATGAAAATTGGGTGGAAATATAATCATATATTTTCAATGAATTTATACATAGGTATATATATATTTTATTATATATGAACTTGACAGAAGTGGATTTAGCTTCACGGAAATTGAATAAACTTATTGGAAGTTTCAAGATAATTATGATGTTTACTCGCTCTCTTTTGAGAAGAGCAGAGGTGGAGCTACAGAGAAGTCCATTGAAATGCAGAAAAATCGCAACGTTTCTAGAAACTGAATTTATGGAAAAAATCATCAGGTGATTCTAGTTGTCGCATAATGTCCTGGAACATCTTCCTTGACATGCGGAAACGATGCAGTGCTTCTCGTCGTAGGTTGGTATGTCACGTAAGCAGTCTTGGAAGAGGTTCTGATGACCGAAACGGAAATCACGGTCGACGTTCGGCGTCATCTAGGACGCGATCCTCTCCGTTTAGACTCTTGTTTTTCCAGTGCTAAATTGAAAATCAGCATCACCTGATATCGTTTAAACGAAATGTATGCATTCACACACTTACCAAACGAAGGAGTACGTATTCCTCGTCATCTGCTAACGGCGCACTACTGGCAGTGAAAATTATTTGGTTTAAGCCGGGGCTGGATAGTCAAGAAGAAAATGGATATAGTTTTTGGCTCAGGAAGTACCAGCACATCGGTCCCAAGCTCGATCCCAAGCTTAATGTCTCGCCCCTCACAACGTAACTCACACGAACACACCCTCTAATATTCTGTAAAAATAACCCAGCGAATCATAGCAAAAACAAAGATTCTAGTACCGAAAAGCGCAATAATGTATTGCAAGGTGCTGGCTTCAAGGTGTACTTCGGACCAAAGGGTTCTACAACAGTGAACCATATTCAAATCGATAGTTTAATATTGATTGTTGGTTTAAACAATCCATGGCAAAACATTTGCGAAAAATCTGCGAGCTCTGAAGAAAATTTCTGATCTCTGATGTTGAAAGTGCTGGCGGGTGGAACAACAAAAAATACAACACCGGTGCGGATAACGCAAAGTTGGTCTAGTTTAGCTTGTTTTATTCAAGTTTTGCTGATGCAAATTCAGTATAAAGTAGTTCCAAGAGTAGACCACCGCTGAAGATGCCCTTAGGCTGTATTCCGCAACGCAAAATATCTGCTTGATTTTTGTTTCTCTGACTTTATACCCATTTTCAAATTCATTTACATCTAAATTCGAGTTGCATCGTGGTTTTGGCGGCAAAACATGCCATACTAACGAAAATTCCTAATATTATAATCCGATTTTATTTCTTTAAGACTTATATGCCAGTTGGTTTGCTTCGACGTTGGATTAGTTATGATAATTCAGGAACCGCCGAACAATACTATAGGTTCCAAGAATCTGCTCTGCTCTGTGAATTCTGTTCAGTTCCGTTCGTAGCGCCAACTTTTGAAGAGTAGGTATAAGGGTACTTCTTCAACAAATATTAGTATTTCGTAATCATGGTTGAGAAAGTTGAACAGGCGCTGCGATCCAGACGACATCTAGACGGCACGGTTAAGTGAACTTCCACTTAACGCAGAGTCTGTCAGGCCACTGCTGCTTTAGACAATATCTGCACAAATATTAGCATGCACAGTCCTCCGCATGCAAAAAATGTGCGGAAGTTGAGGAAACCGCGGAACATGTGTTCTTCGCATATCCTCGCTTCGATGGCGCGAGATCCGGCATGATAGCCGGAAGCGGTTACGACACGACTCCGGATAACCTGGTTCAAAACATGTGCCAAAACCACGACATCTGGGACGCGGTATGCATAGCAGCTCGAGATTGTCACAAAAAGTATATCGGATCTGAGCCTTAGTTATTAATTGAGAGCTTTTGATACAGGTATCAATTTTGCTTGAGTATGATTTTGTGACGAGTACAATCATAAACCGTGTCAGGAAATATGTTTTGTAACTTTGTCGCGTCAGTCGGTCTGAGTCAACGTAACCATTTCTTTCAGTGTCTGATTCAGCTGTCAATGGATCTTCTCACCTCCGCATTAACGTGCATATTGTTTACTTCTAAATTGAAGTGTTGAAAATGGCGGCTCGATAACAGGAGTTGCGAAATATTATTTTGGACAAGTGGTTAGAAAATCCTAATCGTTCACAGAAAACAATCGGTGTCGAATGTTATCAGCCAGTTTCTACAAACGAAAACGGGTTCAGAGAAAGCCAACCAAGCAGTCGAAAAGGAGAACACGCTACAAACAAGATGAGAAACAAGTGGTGAAAGTATATAGGAGGAAGCCCAACATGTCGGTCAGAGAAAAGCTGCCAAAAACTGTGTGGAACATTAAAGTGAGATGTGAACTGAGGTCATTCAAAGCCCAGAAGAAACTTCACCGAGATATTAAAGGGCATGAAAAAGCGAAAAGTCAAGCTCGAAAGATATATGATTCGTTGTTAACCCAACATACAGGTCGCATCGTTTAGAACGATGAAACATACGTGAAGGCTGACTTTTTACAAAACCTTGGTAATAAATACACTACGAAGTATAGAGAACTCCTAGCGTCTAAGTTTAAATAACAAAAAAATATGCCAAAAAATATCTCGTTTGGCAAGCGGTAAAATCAGGCAACCATTCATCTCAACCGAAACTATTAACAGTGAAACCTGCATCAAAATCGCTTATTGCCACTTCTAAAGTAGTATTCTCACAGCATCCAGTTTTGGCCAACCGACTTGGCATCTTGCCACTACCCAAAAGTGAAGAAGAAATGGTATGAGAAAAATAATGTCATTATGGTTCCTCGTGGCATTAATTCTCCAAACTGTCCAGAGCTCCAACAGATCAAGAAATGTTGGGCAATTTAACGTTCGTGTGATGATAAAAATTTTATTGCCGGATACGTTTTACTACAAGTGCTCCGGAGTGTTGAAAAATTTTCCTAAACGGAAAATTCATAGACCATACGGGAAATGAACCCAGCCACCTCTAGCATCGTGTATCATTGTTAAAATCCATATCAGCTTTAAGAACCGATGTTTTTATTTACAATTTATTTACCGTATTGCCGCTCCCCCTGGACAGGTGATTTCGTTTCAAATAAACTTTTTAAATAAACAAAAAATAATATCTTCGAAACTTCAAGTTTAACCGAAGAATAACTGGACATAGTCTCATGCTGTGAACGACTTGGCGAGTTAAATTCATGCCCTGGTTAAAAGTGACAGGGTTAAATTACTTCCTTTCAACCACGAATTACATTTTATTCGGTAAATTATTTACAACCTCAATAAATAATAAGACGTATCGAAGAAGAATACCATCATGACAAAGGTCACGAGGTCAAACAGGTCAAAAATTAAAAGGTCGAAAGGGATAAAGCAAAATGACATAAAGACTGAAAATTGGTAAATAATGCAGGTTTTGACTTGGCGTGACCTTTCTCATGCTGACCCTTCTCATGTTCTATCGGTAAATATTGATCCAGAATTATGTAGTTGCGCTAATTTCTGGTGAAAAAGATCCACCAATTACGGTTCATCAAATGTAAGAAGCGAATTTAAAATAAGGGTGGTTCGCTGATTTTGTCTATATTATGTCTATAGTAAATTGTGCAAATATAAAACTGTTTAAATTCTGATGAGACTACAGAATCCTATTTCCATGTTCCTCTGTCCAACCCATCCCCAAAAAATATCACCTTTTTTAACCTTGGGTAAACCGCGAGTAAATGGCCCAAGTCCTGCTAATATTAGTTGTCGGCGCAGAAGCTGGTAAGCTGGCAACCCTGACCACCGACATCTATGCTACGAGGGCATCAGGTGTCAAAGCGTCGCTGCAGAACGCAGTGACAGATATCATCGGTCAATAGGCGTTTCCGGGCTTTTTTCGTGATTGGTAAGTAAAAGTGAAAAAAGTACGCGGTACAGCTTACGGGCAGTGCAAGATTTTGAGTTGAATTTAAGTTTGAGTTCTGCAGTGAATACTAAAATTTTGAGTAATACCTTTTGAGTGCGAAGTAAGGTTATATGGTTATATCGTAGGGTGTATGCAACACAAAGGCTACTGATTTGTAAGTAATCTAGAATCATTGGTTAAAATATTTGTAATTGATTGAAATTTAATGACTGTTTAAAGCACAAATTAACGCTAACAAAAGCGGCCCGCCTTTTTCTACGAACTCCCTTGACACTAGTATTAAGCTAATAAATCATACAAAAAATCCATGCGCCTTAGGCATCTTTCCAATTTCTTTGCAACTCGAGGGAGGAATCTTAGTGTGCACACCTACCACCCAATCGCCTCATCACCTAGAGACTTTTCAACGAGTGTCTTGCAGGCTGAGCTCTTGATGGTAGGACCCTTCTTCAGCTCAAAGAGATCTCACGGTTCTGGGTGCATCTGGTTTTCACTAAATTCTCCCCTACTTCCTTCAACTGCGACTCAACTCTCACTTTTCAGAGAAGTTCAGCGTACGTCGTTCCACTTCCCACCTCAACAATCAGAGCGTCGTCCTTACTTTACTCCCGACGAAGCCAACGTGTCTTCTTCTTTTTCTCTTTCTGTCTTCCGACACTGCGCTAAACACTGCTTTTTCCTTTCTGCTCGTTGTTTTGGTGCTTTTTCAGCATTCCGAATTATGGTGTTACAGAAACTTGCCGCTTCTTGCAAACACTATCGCACCTTTGTCTGTGTTGTCTGGCGTTCACGTTCACAGTTTCAAATGAGCAGATCGCTTGGCAAATTATGTATTTCTTGGCAAACTTTGAAAGTTTCTACTTCCTTACTTCCTCTGGAATATCATGTGCTGGGCGGTGAAGAACAGTAGCCCCGGAAGCTGCCGGATGTCCGCCTTGACGTGAGTCTCATCATCCACAATTAGGCTTCGTCAGCATCTGGGTGTACAGTTTCCGGGCCCGTGACTTTCCCACCGTATTTTGCCGTTCATCACGATTTGGAGCCTACTGCACTTTGTACGTATGCAGTCCCTCCCGATTATTGGCTCTCTGAACGAAAGACTTTTAGAGATTCAACTTTTTGGTCACATCACTGACCTGATCACTAATAGAACATCCATTCTGACAGCATTTCTCCTTCTGTCTGATGCTCAGAGTAACTTAGTAACGTTAAATGACACGACTCACCGTTGATTGCACGATTTCGAGTTGTTTTCCGATGTCCCGATGAGAGAGTTGAGAATTCCCGCTGCTTGCGCAAAATCTATTCGCGACTTTGCATTTCTAGTGACGCTATTTTTTCCAATTTTTGAAAACCTGACAGCGATAAAAAAAAAAACAAAATACTCTAAACTACTTCCATCCAAATTTTCAAGAGAAAATACCCAATTGGTATTTCTTAAAAAACGTTATTTCAGTGATTCAATTTGACTTGGGACGCCTTTTATCAGCCCTGCGCATCAAGTCCAATCAGTTGAACCTTGCCATATCCATTATTCGATGCTGTGACCAATATGCCGTAAATTGGGATCTCAATGTGCCCGTTGGCACTCCTGTAATCCAAGTAATCCAAGCTAGTTGTCAAAATCTGAGAGCACCAATAGATTCAGGGAGGTACGTTCTATAAAATCCATGCACAACATTCAAAGGACCGAGTCAAAATGAAATGTGGCTCGCATGTAAACACATTTTTATATATATAAGTGTTTTTGTAAATTAGAACTCATTTTTCTCAAAAACTGGACGTGTTACAGCTATTCTGACTCATATTTTGATTCAGCGAGGCAAAATCTTTAAAAGTCAATAACAAACGCCTATGGGAGCGACAAAGTTTCTATTTTGCCCACTGACATAAAGTCGTTTAGCATAACAATTACTTGAACTATTTGGACATTTAGCATAATGCCGTTTGGCACAATGACCATTTGGTGTAACACGCCTAAATACATAGAATCCAACTGGTTTTTTGGCATAACGGCCATTTGGGAAAATGTCATTGGCATAATATCATTGGCATAGGTTTTTGTCTATTGTAATATTCCCTTCTTTTTAAATGAGCTGTTCTTCAAAATATGGCGTGCATAGGTCTCAGGGTTAAAATTGAAAGGTTGTATAGTTTGGTGGCGCGTTTGATCGAGTGAGCCAAGGAAGATAAGACATGGCTCCACCTATTGAAATTTTTCATTACTGCATTTGAACACGGAAAAATATAATGAATTTTAGCAGACGCATAAAATTTCCGTTTAATTTCATGCACTCTTAAAAATAATGAAAATTACATGAGCTGCAATTGACATAAGATTTAAATTTCGTGTCACGTCAATCAAATAATGGCTGGATTTTATGAGCAAATAGACGTAAATCCAAAATTAATGGTTGTCATCAAAAAGAAAATACAATTTAATGTAAAATGATGCCTTGTGATGCAATATCACATCAGGAGCTAAAAAATATGCCATGAAGATTTAATGTCATGGCTCAAACACTTAAAATGACACAACCGTGAACTATCAGATAGTGTGCAAGTAGACTTAAATTGAAATGATTTTTTCTAAGTGTGCATGCTGTATGAAAGATTGCAAACAATTACGTTGTTTACGCTTGTTTTGGCACACACTTAGCAAATTTCATGTAAAATTAAGGCTTGTTAGATGCGCCGAACCACAAAGTTGACAATCTACAAGACATTAATTAGACCGGTATTTATCTACGGCCACGAAGCATGGACATTGCCAGAGGAGGACCAACACGCCCTTGGAATCTTTGAACGTAAGGTGCTGCGTACCATCTACGGTGGAGTGCAGATGGAAGACGGAACGTGGAGGAGGCGAATGAACCACGAATTGTCCCAGTTGTTGGGAGAACCTCCCATCGTACACATCGCAAAAATCGGTCGACTACGATGGGCTGAGCTTGTCGTAAGAATGTCGGACGACAGCCCTGTGAACATGGTTCTCGAAAACGAACCGACAGGTACAAGAAGAAGAGGCGTGCAACGAGCAAGGTGGATCGATCAAGTAGAAGGCGACCTGCGGACCTTCCGCAGACAGCGAGGCTGGCAAGGTACAGCCTTTGACCGATTACAATGGAAACTGCTTCTGTGTACAGCAAAGGCCACGCCGGCCTTAGTCTGAATGGTAAGGTAAGTATAACTTGAGCAATAAATTGATCTCTTTGAAACATTCTTAAGGTTACACAAGAAGTTTTTAGATACAGATGTAGGACTAATAATACGTTCTCAAGATACTTTGAATAACATGCTTTAAGTAATTCCAAAGGTAAAACAATTGCAGAAACACATGAACATAATAATCTACACTCCTATTTCATTTTACTCAATTTTTGAGTAAAATTGTATACTTTCTGATTTTCTCACGGAAATGCTACTCAATTTTCGTAAAATGTGGATCTACTCAATTTCATCAGTAGATCCACTCTCTACGAAAATTGAGTAACATTTCCGTGAGAGAAAGAGAGATGGTATAAAGTTGTACTCAAAACTTGAGTAAAATAAAACGGGAGTATATTTTGAATGACTTTCGTTTTTGGCCAAATCGATTATTTAATAAATATCAGAATTCTGAAGATGGTTAATGCTCAGATTACTTATCAAATATCATATGCGAGGCAGGTTTCATGGTACAACTTTTGGTTTAACTCTAGCATAATTTATGCGCCATTCTAAATATGCAAAAATGCAATAGAAAATTCTCTTATATTTTGCAATTTTGCAGCATCTCTGTTGGAATCATAAAAAATCGTCATGGCGAATTAGACCATGGTCTACACTGTCGATTAAAAGTATTTTAAAAACATAGATAAATGTCCAGATTATCTTATTTTATTTTATTGACGTATAAGGGGGCGAGGTGCCAGGTCACCAGTTTGAGTACAAGAACTCAAACCTTACATAATACATCAGGGGATAGTTGAATGGGCTACGCAACGTTTCTTCCCATGGGGGATTTGAATTTTACGGGATACACTATTAGTGCACACTAAAAGTGCATAATGATATTGCATCACTACCCACAGGTTGGGGAGGGGGGGTGGTGTTATAATTGTTGGTATGTAAGGCTGTAGGAAGAAGAGTACACACCAGTCATTTGCAAATATAATCTATTACCTTGTGATTAATTGTCAACGATATCTTCCAAAATACCTTTTCAAGATGAGATTTTGCTTCTTGTTTCGCGAGTTTGTCTTGAAATTTGTTTTGAGTTCGTCAGAAAACTTCTTTTTGATGACAAGGTAAATCGTCCACTGTCGAAGCGCACCTTAAAAGCTTTTTAAAATGTTGAGAGGAATAATACATTTATTACTTATCCTTATTTTTAACTTGCCTTTGTTGACTAGTTCACTCGTTCCGTGGAATGTTTCTTTAGAACCAGACAGAATTTTTCATTGAATTTTTCATTTGTCTTGATTTTTTTTAAATTCTTCAACAGAACTTTCTCTTGATGACGTAGTATATCTTCAATTGCCGATGCGCACTGTAAGAGCTCCGTTTTTCTTCAAAACTAAGAATGAAGTAAGCAAAATCGCCTCTTGGTTGAAAGCTTTGATACAAGCATAGCATCTTGGGTTACCTTTTCCATTTTCATCTCATCTCTTGGCAATTCGCCAAGAAAAATGAAAACAAAAGACCGTGTAATCATCGGATTTCTAAATTTTTATTTAAATTTAATGTTATTTATTTTTGGAAGTAAAAAGTAACTTAATAATAATAGGAATAAATTGATTCATACATCAAACTCTTATAATTCCGAATATTAAGAATAATGGATCATGAGATGAATAATGGAGAAGGTTCCCTATGTGATGATGCATTGCAAAAGTGCGCTAGATTGTGATAATAAACTATGCAGATTTTTCAACTGCGTTTTTATGATCAAGTGCAACATTCCAACTATTCGCAAATCCTGTACTTGACCATTGATCACTATCTCCGTATATTAATGTTTGTCGATAGGAAATACTGGTGGATTTCCAGACGCATTTTCGGGCTGCATTATCACTGATCTGGCAACACTAGTGTGCTGCTTTCCAAAATGGTAAAGAACCAGACCAGCCCTGGGACCTGGTAGTTGAAGTTAAACTACTTCAAGGTTTTGCCAGAGCCCAGGGAACATAGATAAATGTCCAGATTATCGTGCTTTTTTCCATACAAAATTATCATCTAAATCATCGACAGACAAAAACGCAGCTTTCGGAATTCTTGGTGATAATTATAATCATAGTTTCAATCCGCACTGTAGTTTAGTCCATAGTTATGGCGTGAAGTTGAAATTGAGGCCAAAATATATCTTGAGAGCATTCAAAAAACAACAGTCCATCGCAAATTATTTGAGTTAGTTATTAAAACATCATAATAACCATCAAAAAACAACATGTCTTGTGGACAATCACTATGGATCAACTGCTGATGATGATTCTTATTGAATGCCTTAGTTCCGAAAAATATGTTCGTTTTTTTTTTTCATGAACTTGGACCGATTCTGTAAGCTTTTTTGTGAAGATATCTGGCAAATATGCTGGGTCCGCTTTTAATCGATATGAAAAATTAATGTAAATGAGATTTCATAAACAAATTCATCATACTCATTACAAACCGTACTATCACATTCAATCTGTGTTTACATCTGCTAGTTTGACACTTGTTGAATTGAATTGTGATGCTCATGCATTTCTGCATTTATTATTTGTTATTATTTCGTGGACAAAAATTAGGGTTGTCATACAGATTGCTCTTAGTCTGTTCCATGATTGCCAGTAAATCCTCGATACAGACAATTTGATTCTTTAAACAAATTCGTTTTGTTTCTAAGGAATGGCATTTTTAATCTTAGTTTAACTTCTAAATCAATCCCAGCGACAACTCACCAATTGACGAGTAGTCAAGTGTTTCGCAGCGATACCTGTTTGTTTTATGGTAAGCCCATCTCCTGTCAGTCAAACTGATAATACCACTTCAACGTACGATTAACTTCCGAGAGCGCACCGCCAATGATGTGGCAATAAATCAACAATTCCAGTTGCTGGTGGGGGCCAAAAACAGTGCCTCATACATTTAGATTTTTACGGTTTGTTACTGTGGTTGATAAGCGAATCAAACAAACAAAAAAAAAAGACATCACTGAGAAATTCCTATCATGACCGTGAGTGATAGGAAAGACTGCACATTGTTACGTTGTCTATGAACCACTCAGCCTTTATTCAGAGTCTGAGTCTGAGCCAATCAGTCGACAACCAAATCGTTGCACATATCTTTTTTTTCAAATCTTTCTAAGCTTTCGAAATCCTTTGAAAATTGGATCTTCGCATTGATAGCATTGTTTATGAAACTCGTCGTTTGATGATAAGAAACCGAGTTTATGACATTCTGTTGTTGCTGTTGTCGTAGAGTGTGATTCGTGATTGAAGGACATTTCACTTTGGATCCAGTGTCAATTGCCTATTGAGGCGAGGTCTCTGTTATCAGTTTCTATGCCGTGTGAGAAACTGGGCGTATGCTGATGAATCTAAGTGTATTATAATGTTATCATTCGAAGTGAATAACGGTTACATGAAAATGTAATGTTTCTAATTACTCGAATATACATCGTTGCGAACTAGACAAACGCTGGGCATCAAAGATTAAATTGATTACTTTTTGTAACTGTATTTCGCTTATCGTGTAACGATAGACAGTGGTATTCTGAACAATAAATCACACGTTTTTAATGAATTCCCTAGTCCTAATGGGTGATTAAAACAACCTGAAACCTTATATTAATCACCCGTTGACACTGCTATTGTGAACTGAATCACTTGGTTGAGAAATCAGGGAGAATTATAAAAGAATTTGCTCTGCGGTCCACCCGACTGTATCTTCTTCCCTATTGACTGAAGAAGAATAACACGTGGCGCTTTGCTCACGTTCACCTCCTAATCCCATGACAAGGTAATCAATTACAAAACCTAGCTCTTGGAAACTGAGTGAACTGATGATTGCAAGAAAAAGAAGACGTTGCCGCATCACCTGACCTTTTACCTGAATGCTCTACCCTGTTGGCAGCGTGGGTACAGCTGCAGATCTGCTGCAGATGAAGTGCATAACATGCGTTGCTGTGGCGGATGGCTGGGAGCGAAAACAATTATGGCACAGCGAAGCGCCTTTGGTTATGCAGTCGAGCACAGCTCGTCCAGATGCATAGCTACACAAAGCGTTATCGTACGATTCGAAAAATTTTCTTCGAATGATTCTCATTGCATAAGTATTTGTATAATTTCTTATAATAAATGTTGATTGTTGATGGATATCAAAGTGGCTGATTTATTAAAATCTCATTACAATTTTCAATTTCAAAGCAATGAATTTAACATACTTCTTTACATGATACGTATATTTTAAGCCCTGCCAGTTTAGAATCGGTACGCGTACAATCGGATTTAGCTCCGAATCTGTTAGAATCACTTTAGAATAAAACTTTTTTGAGGAAAATTTTAGTTTAAAGATGCAATATATTGGATTAAAGTAGATTTCCAACGATGACTACATTCCATCACCTCTAAGATGTCGAAGAAAAGTTGCAAAAATAAACGAACAACGAAAGTGAATGAACGTAAACATGGACGTCTATCAAAGAGCGATTAGTTATGAATGTGAAATTTTCAAGCGGTTATATGAACGACAAAAACAGCCTGTATTTCAGTGGACAGCAATCAAGTTCCATGAGAGTCAATTTGAAAATTTGTATTGCCGGGTTACCTAAACACTACACAGCAAAAAATAATCAAAATTACATGCAATGTACAAACGTGTGCATAGAAAAATATACCTTTTTTAATGTATAATTTTCTTTAATTTTAAATAAAAATTCGTGCACAAAATCGGACTATTGATAAACATGAAAATATACGTCTATTTGCATTTATTCATACATTAGTACACGTTGCAAAAATTATAAATCTCAGTGCACTCGTTTTCCTATGCGTTTTCAAACGAATTTAAACGTTCGGGTAAATGTAAATCTTCTTCCATTGAAATTCATCCAATAGATCATTGAACGATGACGTCATCAATGCAGTTTTGACAGTTCGAGGAGCTTGTTCACGTGGACTTGCAATATTATCGGTAAGATCGGTTTGACATTTTGTGCTCTAAATTTACAGGCACCAGTGCTTATTTTATCTAATCGTTTAGAATCCGGAAAAATCCAATGAAAAATTTCGTTTGAGCGGCTAAAATTCTAACACCTTGTAGACAAGTTCCCTGAACTGTCAAGATTACTTTTCTGCTTCTCTTGCTTAGCTGTCATTCTCCACCCATAAGCAGACGAACGAAGAGCACATTTTTTTGTCACTGTAGTAGACCGGATGTTAAAACCTGCTTGCGTGATAAATAACTAAAGAAATAACCTCTATCGTGTCAAGTGAAGCTGATTCAATCTCCGTTTGAGAATTCGTTGTGATTCTATCGGCGAGTAATTGTCAATTATTCGGATTTCCCCAGCAAAAGGAATCTCCTCTTGATGGTTTTATTGGCGAAGTTTCTAGAATGTTCCTAAAAATGGATTCGACTTGCATTTTTCAATGTTCAACAAATATTTTGATGATCCGCAGACTCTTGAAAGCGTTTAACAATTTTTATTCTTAACTAGCTGAACCCAGTGCGTGCGCTGCTACGCTTGCAACTAAATGAACGAAAATTTAATATAACTGGCACGTTTATGGTTTTTTTTTTCAAAATTAGTTTTTTTTTCTTGAATAAGCAGGGGTTCAAACTTCTATCAACACATGCTTATCCGAGAAACACACGTTTTGTGTTCAAGTAACCTGGATAATTCTCATTTTTGGTAGAAATTTGTGTTTCATTTGTATGGGAGCCCTCCCTTCCAGAGGGGGTGGTTTCTCAAACCACCATACAATCATTGCCTTCAAAACCCCTACATTCCAAATTTGGTTCCATTTGCTTGATTAGTTCTCGAACCATTGCACAGGGCTCATCGATTATAATAAAAATTTGAGTTTCATTTGTTTGAAACCCCCCTTCCCCCTTCAGAAAGGGGAGGGGTCTTGAACTACCATAGAAACATTCTTGCCTTCAAAACCCCCCCTACATGTCAAATTTGATTCGATTTGCTTGATTAGTTCTCGGGTTATGAAGAAATGTGTGTCTCATTTGTATGAGAGCGCCTTCGTGAGAGAGTAGGGGTCTCAAACAATCATAAGAACCTTCCCCAGCCCCAAAAACCCCTTCATATAAATTTTCATAAGGTTCATAAGGGTCTGACAGACAAACAGAAATTCATTTTTATGTATTTAGAAATCTAGCCTCCAACAACCCCCATATGCTAAAAAGGTTTCATTCACTTGATTAGTTCTCGAGTTATGCAGAAAATTGCTTTTTATTTGTATGGGAGTCCCCCCCCCCCATTTAAAGTGGGGAGAGGTGGTGAAGTGCCATAGAAACATTTCTTGCCTCCAAAAACCTCAACATGCCAAATTTGGTTTCATTTGCTTCATTGGCTCTCGAGTTATGTAAAAATTATATTTCATTTTTATGGGAGTCTCCTCCTCCAGAAGGCGGAGAGGTCTAAAACCACATTAGAAACATTTATTTCCTTCAAAAACCTCCACATGCCAAATTTGGTTCCATTTGCTTGATTTGTTCTCGAGTTATGCAGAAATTCGTGTTTCATTTCTATGAGAGACCCCTCTTTCAGTAAGCGGAGGGGTATCAAACCACAATAGAAACATTTCTTGCTTTCGAAAACCTCCATAAGCCAAATTTGGTTCCATTTACTTGGTTAGCTCTCGAGTGAGGCAGAAATTTATGTTGTTTTTGGTATGGAAACCCTCCTGCCCCTTCCAGATGGCGGAGGAGTCTCAAACTTCCATAGAAACATTTATCTCCTCCAAAAACCTTCACATGCCAAATTGGGTTCCATATACGTGATTAGTTCTCGAGTTATGCACAAATTTGTGTTTCATTAGTATGAGAGCCCCCTCTTACAGAGGGCGGAGGGTCTCGAGTTACTTTAGAAACATTCAAAAACCTTTACCTGTCAAATTTGGTTCCATTTACTTGATTAGTTCTAGAGTTATGCAGAAACTTTGTGTTTCACTTGTATGGGAGCACCGCCCCCCCCTACCAGAGAGGAGGAGTCTCAAACTACCATAGAAACATTTTTCGCCACCAGAAAACCCCACATGCCAAATTTGGTTCCATTTGCTTGATTAGTTCTTGATATATGCAGAAACTTCTATTTCATTTGTATGCCTCCCTTTCTAGAGGGGTCTCAAACTACCATAGAAACATTACTTGCCTCCAAAACTTCCGCATGCTAGATTTGGGTTCCTTGCTTGATCAGTTCTCGAGTTACGCAGAAAATGTGTTTCATTTGTATGGGAGCCCCCTTTTCAGAGGAGGGAGGGGACTCTTACTATCTTAAAAACATTTCCTGGCCTTAAAATCCCTGCATACAAATTTTCATGCCAAACGGTCCTTCCGCTCATGAGTTAAATCGTGACATAGGAAACCCCAACTCATTTTTATTTATATAGATGATTCCATATCTCATTTGATGTTGCATGTTTGGATTGATCAAAAAGCAAATAAATCCTAACTTATATTATGCCTCTTCTTATCTAACGTGAAAAACAAACAAGAATGTAAAAATTAACGATTTTGTTGAGAAATAATTAAAATATGCAGTTTCGTCGTGTTAATTTGAAACAACGTGTGATTTTAAGGCTATTTGCAGGCTCTTTTTATGTACATGAAAATAGTTTGCAAATAACAAAATAATTTTAACTGTGTACGTACAATTACGGCAGATTGTACACAGCAACAAATAATAAAAGTTACATGCGGTGTAAAACGTTTGAATAGTAAAAATATACCAATATAATCCACTGCTTTGTTTAATTTTAAAATAAAAAAACCATGCACAGAACCAGAACATTGATAAACAATGAAATAAATGTGTATTTTCATTGGCACCTACATCAGTTCACATTCCCAGAATATTAAATCTCAGTGCGCTCGTTCTCCAATATAAAGTCATACGAATTTACACGATCGTGTGAATATAAATCTTTTTTCATTGAAATGCATCGAGGAGATCAATGAGCTGTCAATGCAGTTTTGATCTGTGATCCGTGATCCATAGGCTGAGCATGAGCATGAGCATGATTGACCGCCCGAGGTTGCTACTCCGTTATTGCCAGATCAGCTGTTATTACACAAAGAACCAAAAAATGATGCTTGGGACTAGCATACATCCTCAATGTGTAATTCCGGCGCCGGCCTCGCCCGAATGCAGGTCAAGTAGGGAATGGGTAGGAATATGTTTACGTGATATTCGCTTTATTGGAAATCGAGAACACCTCTTCACTTATACGAGAAATCACTGGAATGGTTGGGTTGGCAGCAAAATCCGTTTTGGTAAACAGTGTGCTGAATTCAACTGACGTCGGCAGTGAACAAGATATTTAACTATGTTCCCGATTTATTCTCTGTACAGAGATGCACATAAAAGCTATTCAAATTTTGGCACCGATTTAAACCAACAGTAAGATGCTGTTAGG
>JASCZW010010849.1:0-34523 GCA_034211315.2 Aedes japonicus | reverse complement strand
AAATTATTTCGTGAAGCTCTCTGAAGAACTTCCCCAAACTTCTCCGAAGAACTTTCCTGAGCTTCTCTGAAGTGAACCCCTGAATTTCTCTAAAGAACTTCCCTGAAGTTCGCTGAAGAACTCCCTCGAAGTTCTCTGAAGAACTTTCCTGAATATTGATGTATGCAAGAATTACAGCATTTTTTTTCTTTATCTTTTCATAATTAAAGACTGTATTCGATGAAATTTGGACACACACAATTGTTCGTAACTTTTTAGCGTGTGGGTAAAAATTATTGAAATTTCAACTGAATGTATTTCATTGTGTTGTGTCAATTGTGTAATGAGTTTCGTGAAAATCGGTCGAGTGATTTCAGTGATGGCTTCGAATTAAGAAATAGTGCACCAACAAATTTTGGGCAGTCACTTCGAAAACCCAAACGCTTCTCATCGATGGATTGGAAAACAGCTCGGAATCGCACATTCAACCGTATCTCATGTGATCAAATCGTTTAAGGACCGTAAGACAACCAAGCGGAAAAATGGTAGTGACAAAAAACGTGGCACATCAAATCCGGAGAAGGCCAGGATGGTATTGAACCAATTTAAGCATTATCCAAATATTTCGATCAGGGATGTTGCGAAAAAGGCGAAAGTTTCAGTTTGTTTTGTGCAGAAAACAATGAAACGTTCTGGATTACATGCGTACAAGGTCCAGAAAAACTCTTGCAAGAAAACTGTACAGGGAGTGGCTCACAAAACCGTTCTGCATTGTAATGGACGATGAGACCTCTAAGTTGGCCGTTCCGGAGAGTGTACGGAAGAAGAAACTGTCGATATTCGCCAAAAAATTCCTTGTCTGGCACGCGATTTGCGGATGTGGCAAAATGAGTCAGCCCTTCATCACCTCTGGGACCATCAACGGATAAATCTACAAGAACGAATGCCTCGAAACGAAACGAAACGAAACGACTTCTGCCCTTCTTGAGATCTCACGATGGTCCGACACTGTTTTGGCCGGATGTGGCATCTTGCCACTATGCCCGGCCCGTCTTAGACTGGTACAAAGATAATAATGTAGTTTTTGTACCAAAAGACGTCAACCCTCCAAACACTCTGGAACTTCGCCCAATTGAAAAAATTTGGGGAATCATGAAGGCAAAGCTCGTTAAAACTCCAAAACTGATAGAAAATGAACTTGAACTAAAGAAAGTGTGATTAAAAGTAAGTAAGCAAATCGGTCCTATCATTGCCCAAAATTTGATGAAAGGGGTCAAGGCAAAGGTGCGGGCATTTGGGTTGGGAGAAGAGGTTCAATAAACCAATGATGTCAAAACTTAACCATTTAGTAGTACTTTATTTCCAGAAAGTTTGAAAAGAATCGGGCTCAAGGAAAATTTTTGGTGACCTTTTTGTGTGTCCAAATTTCATCGAATACAGTCTTTAGTCACTAAAGTCACTATTTTTCGGAAAATATTTTCGCATCGCCGTTTGTAAAAGTTTAAAACAAATCACTTGTACCTATTTTACAATAATCAACCAAATAAAGCGATCTGGCTACACTATATAAAGTCGAGAAATATACATAAAAAAACATGATGCCCTGGCGAACGCTGTACCCCCTCTGCCTCAATTTAACTTGTCAAATGCAGAGCGCTGGTCGGTCACAGTACTCTAGATGAGACGCACGTGGTCCCATATTACATCATCTTTCATTATTTTTAATATTTTTCATATTTCTATACATATAAACTCAGTGAACCCCATGACGAATCGAACGGGATTGGTGTAAAAAACTTAACACGTTTAAACATCCATTGATGAAACTACATAAAAGAATCAAGTCATTTTCGATTTACACTCATTTTTTTCAATAATATTTTGTAATATTCCGTTTTTTTTAAATGCGGACTACTCTTTTGGTATCTTAATAGTCGAGAAAAGTGGAAACGAAATGTAAAGGACTTATTTGCGGTTACTCACTTTGAATTCTGAATCTAGATTGGGATACAGTGCAATTCGATCAGTTTATAAAAGCGTTATGATTTCAAAGCTCCATCAAAACTCGTACATTGTAATTTTATATTTTTTCAAGGAAATTTGTGAGAAAAATATTCTTAGTTTATGATACACTTCCTTGACTTTCTAAACCGAAAATATTTTGGCAACGTTGTAAACCTTGTTAAGTAAAATTTGATTTAAAAATAAATTATGACGTAGGACTATGATACTAAATGTAAGTCATTTAGATGGTACAATGCGATGTACTTTCAGGCCTAATTTTTACAAGCAATTTGATCGCTTTGGTGCTCGATAACATAGAAATAATTGAAAAAGTAAAAAATATTTTTTGAGATGTGCTGGTTCGATCTACAGTAGAAACAGTACATTCAAATATATTCAATGAATGTCCTGGAAGACCAACTGACATTATGAAATAATCATGGGATATTATTTGCCAAACAAACCAACTTAACTTTGAATAGCCCATAAATCTATTTATACAATTGTAGAACCTAAGTTTTGAAGGACAGTTTGAATGACCTGAAACTAACAAGGCTATGCTATGATATCTGTGAATGTTCAAGAACATTCATTGAATGTGTTTGAATATTTATCGTAGCTTTGTATAGCCCAAAAGGCTACCGCATATCTAAAGTACTGAACTCGAGGTCTGTTTTTGTGATCCAGAATATCCCGAGATAATCTTACAATGACTGGTGAGCCTAAAGAAGCTTCACTGAATGTGTTTGAATCAAATCGTAACCTTTCATAGATTTTAAAGCTAACTTTACCACTATAGATCCTGAATTCTGAACTCAAGGGCAATTTTGATGACCTAGAACATCCCAAGATATCTCATTTTATCAGCTGACCTTCCAAAAGACTTAGTTTGGTCAAATACATATTGTTACTTTGTTAAGTCCAAAAAGCTGTAGATTTTAAGCTATAATTCAAAACTTGAAATCTACAGCTGCAGATTTTAAGTTTTGAATTCCAGGAAAGTTTGGATAACCTAGAACATCTGAAGATAATCTCATAATATCTGTTGTTCTTCCAAAATATTAAATAAATCTGTTTCAATACACATCGTAGCTTTGCATAGCCTAGAAAGCTTTTGTTTCAACTGTAAGTCTAATTTTTTGATCGCAAGGATAACTTGGATGACCTTAAACATGTCATGTTATTTTTTATAATTTATAACTATTTTTTGACTTTAAGAATGTTAATTGAAGATGTTTTAATATTTATTTGGAATTTTGTATTGCCTACAAATTACTTTCACAACTGTAAATCTTAAGTTCTGAATGCCAAGACAGTATGCATCACCAAGACCATCCCAAGACCATCTTCTTGTGTATTTTTACGTTCGGAAATATTCACTGAACATACTTGAATACGTTACGGAACTTTGTATAGGCCAAAAACTACTGTTACTATCGTAAATTTCATCACTGATATAGTCTTTCCTTGTATTCTCCCATACGCGGGGTAACGATCTGTGATGATGCTGTTTTGAGAAGGAAATAATTTCTCATCACCATGAGGCTCTAGGAGTAGACATCAATTTTTTGCTAGAACAAAGTTGTTAAGAGAAAGTATTGATAGTTCCGTTAGCTCACGGTAGGCGGTGAAAATTGAATAGAAGTAGTTTGAAATTCAGCGGAGGGCATTGTGAGGTAGTATTTCGAAACAGGCACACACACTTTTACCAAGCATCCCCATGCGGGGTAGGTCAAGGCATGATCGAATGCACCACCTTGACTGGTTAAAATTTGTGCACTTGATCGTGATCATATACTACCGATAGCTTTTTAATAGTTCTAACGAACTGTCTATTTGTACTCCCAAATCCCCTACATGGGAGAGAAACTATCTCCCGCTCCTTTTGGGTTTATTTTTGACATACGACTTCTTAGGTTGTTAGGTGTTAGGTAAAGCAGAAGTTTATATTTTAATTCATGAAGACCAAACATAGTTATTCAGTATTAGCATAAAATTTTCGAGCTTTGCGCTTAACTCCGTCCATTAGGGTTTGTACAGACTCTTCAGAAATCGTAGAAGCCGTCTTTGTGCAAATTTGCCGGATGTGCCGGAATCAAAGACATCGATGATTCCTTGCTTTTTTCCAGAAAGCTTCCGCTTCATCAGAGCCCAATATCTCTCGATTGGTCGTAGCTCTGGGCAATTTGGCGGGTTTGAGGTTTTGGGTACAATGTTCACTTGATTCGCTTGTTACCACTCCATCACAGTTTTAGCATAGTGGCATGATGCCAAATCGGGCCAGAACAAAGGTTTTTCTATGTGACTTTTGATGAAGGGTAGCAATCGCTTATGCAGACACTCTTTCTGATAGATCTCCTTGTTGATTGTGCCTGTAGTGATTTACTCTATTGCCACACGTGCAAATTGCTTGCTCACACAAGGTATTTTTGGGAAATCAGCCTTCTGCTGAAATGCTCAGCTGTCTTCTGTCCATACAACGCTGAAAGCTGCGAAATCCTCCAGGACGTGTTTCACGCCATTCTGTTTGGCTGCGATACGCAGACAAACCAAGCGTGTTCTGATTCTGGCGCCGGTGACATCGCTTGCTTGCCGAACCATCGCTCGAACGGAGAGATTTGGGTTTTTCGTTAATATCCTTTCACCTTTCGGTCCATGACAGGATCAGCGCGTCCAATGCTTTTGTCACTTCGGCTCTCTCCACCGTCAAACGTTCCGAAAATGATTTGAGCACATCGTGAACGGTGGATGTAGGCAAATCCAATGTTTTTGCAAGGTCCCGTATTGACAAGTCAGGATTTGCCGTACGCACGTACAAAATTCGCTCGCGCACTTGTTTTTCTTTCTTCGCCATGTTGAATACTAAACATGAAATGTGAACATCAATCATAGTCTTTTTCATCATAGACTCTCAGCTATACCACAGTTTTTCATTCCTACGTGCAATATTTGAAAAGTTACAATGATTTGAAGGTGTCCGGATTAATGTGGATACAGATTTTACTATTGACGCTTGCGGCATAGATGAATATCTGTAAAACTTTACCCTCCTACATCAGCTTGTGAGCAAGTTACCTCCAACAATCAAGTTCAACTGGGCACAGTACAGAGTATCTTCGCCGAGAGTCAACTTAGCTGCCTCTAGTACCTGGATCTACTCCCTGGCAGAAGCAGGCTGCGTGGTGACTATTCCGAACATCTCGAACTCCAGGCCAGGCCACGTAGTGATAAGGAGTGTTCCGATCAAAATTTGGTCAAATAGTAATGTGTGTGATTCGATCGAATTTTTTATTAATAAGTCAAATTCTTGTTCTTTTAAAAGTTCAGTTAATACAGAATACAGGAGAAATATTCAGCTAAGCTTCCTTTTTACCGAATACAAATTTCCGGGTCTTTCGTTTAACACCTGCCATAAGATGTTGTACAGTCTTCTTCTACAGGTTCCGCTTGACGATTGCCCAATATTGTTCGATTGGACGGAGCTCTAGCGTGTTGGTAGGCTGCACTTGAACGTTGTTGGCAGCATACCACTTCATCGCCTTCTTTCCGTAATGGCAAGATGCCAAATCCGGCCAAAATAGAACGGAACAATTGTGTCGCTTCAGGAAACGCAGTAGTCGTTTTTGTAGGCACTCGCTCAAATAAATTTCCTGGTTGACGGTTCCGATCGCAATGTAAACTTTGCTCGGCCACTGTACGGGTACAAGCCGACCTCTACAACATACATTTCTTCATCCAGTCGGATCGAAACCGAAATTAGGAACCAGAATGACATTAGGCCACCAGGCAGTGCGCAGATCAATCGTGTGTCCGCTTCATGCCATCTGCACTCGTGACTGGGCTGGTACCCAGGCCGCATCAGAGACGAGTTAAGTCGAAAATTCTGATCAAACTGGAGATTGCCGAAGCACACGGTGGAGCCAAGAGTTTTTAAATCAGTGGTGTTTGTACGGTGAACGAACTTCTACTATCGTATCAGACCATGGACGTTACAGAGCTGTCGTCGCTGTATCCTTATCTACAAAGACTTCCACTCGACTCGTACCACAATGTTCGGCCGTGGATTTTAATCGGGCTCAAAAACCAATATCTCAGCCTTGCTCGCAAGTGTAGTGAGGGCAAACCGATTGCTCCTGTTACCGTTAAAACCCGTCTTGGTCAGGACAGTGTGCGGAGCAGGGACAGCTGAATCCTCGATCAGTCCTATTCACTCCGTTTATCACATTAGTTCCTGCGATGGACGCTACGAATCAGATGAGTGATCTTCACCAAATCATCAAGGACTGCTTTTCGCTAGACAGCTTAGGGATTATGAAGGCACATAAACCGCTTCTTTCTGTCGATGATGAACGAGCGGAGTCATTGCTTCAATCGCTCACTAAGATTACAGGGGAACGCTACGAAACTGGTTTACTTTTGCAAAGTGACAGATTCCGTCTGCCGGATAGCCAAGTCATGGCACTAAGACGATTCCAATGTCTCGAAAAACGCATTAAAAACAAGACGCAAGCAAGTGTTTCAGAGAAATACAAAATGAAAGAAGAAAGAAGAAAAATAATTGTGCGCAATCATTTGGAAAACCCTTCGTGGTCTGGACCAAAACTTGCTAAAGTGTTGGGTTCTCCCCGAAATACCGTGTGGCGTGTTTTGAAAAAGTATAGAGAACCTTTATTGACGGATCGCAAGCCTCAAAGCAAGCGTCTGGCGGGTACTGTCAACCGTCAACTGCGGAATAAAGTCATCAAGAATATTAAGGCAGACCCCAACATCTCAGACCGCAAGTTGGCCAAAAAGTTTCGCTCCGCACGCAGTACGGTGCCAGAAAACTGTATGATCAGGTGTCGACAAAATTCAATGGCTGTCTCCTCATGGATGATGAAACCTATGTAAACTTGGCTACGGCTCGGGGAGATATTCCTGCCAAATTCAAGTTTGTGTTTGCAGATAAATTGGCACGTAAATACATGCTTTGGCAAGGCATCTGTAGCTGCGGTAGGAAGACCAACGTTTTCATCACTGATTTGACATTTAATTCCCAGCTGTACAGAACGGAATGTCTCCAAAAGCGAATATTGACATTCGTCAGATCCCACAATGAACCTGTCATGTTTTGGCCAGATCTTGCTAGCTGTCATTACAGTAAAACAGGGCCACAGTGGTATGAAACCAACGGGATTCAGTTTGATACCGAAAGAACACAACCCACCAAACTGTCCCCAGCTCAGACCGATTGGGAGATTTTGGGCTATTATGAAGGGGAAACTGAAGGTGAATAGCAGTGTCGTCAGAAGCATCAATGGATTGAGAACCAAGAGGAATAAGATTGACAAAACGATGGATGAGAATAATGTGCGCCGGTTGATGGAACGTATTCCGGGAAAAAGTCCGCAAACTTCTTCGAAACCGAGATGATTTTTTTCCCTCTAAAGTTCACATAAAGTCGAACATTTGAGTTAAAACGGAATACTATTTTGTAAATGTATATCCGAAATATGGGCAATAGTCTATGTTCCAATTCTAACTGGGCCACACCTTACGATTTGGTATCTTCATTGTCTCTTTTGCTTCAAATTTACCTTTCTGAGATCAGTATGTTCAGAGTAGCCTTCTAACCAAATTTATTCGATAAAATTGTATTTATATCCTGAAATATCACTATAATGTCGTTCAATAATTTTTATCAGTACAAAAATATTGACATTTCAGTAATCGTACTTTTGTCCAAAATTCAAAAATTCATTACTTTTTTTGTATAATTCAAAGCGGCTCTTCTGCATTTTTTTCTGACCTTGGCATTGGATTCAGCACAGGATTTTGCATTAAAACGTTGGTCAACCATTAAAGTTCACGCTCTACATTTCATTTTGCAAAATAGTGTAATTGATCATTGCGGAAGACTAACCTAAAGTTGCTTACAGGGTGCGGCAGAAAATAATGCGAATATTTTTAAACTTGAGTATTGGGTTAAGTCGTGTAGCTAATCTGTCGAAAGTGTATTTGTTTATGTTTACTTTCAAGTGCTGCATCCAAACATTCTATTTGTTTTATTGCAAATTCGTCAAAATGTTCGCGAAAGAAGTGATCACCAGTTTGTTGCTCGCCCAGAAGAAGCCGAAAGAGATTGCCAAGATGGTAGGGTGCCATTTGGCAACAGTTTACCGCATAAAAAAGTCCCTGCAGGATGGTCCTAAGCAGCGGAAGCCGGGAAGCGGACGTCCGCGCTTTGCACGCAACCCGGTGCGTTCCATAAAAAAACTTGCAAAGGAAACCAATATTTCGGAGAAATCCATGCGGAGAATCATCAAAGAAGACCTGCATGCATCTTCCAGAGCCAGAGTGAAACGCCACTAGATTACGGACCGGGTCAAGGAACTAAGAGTGACTCGTTCCAAGAGATTGCTCTCCTTGTTAAAGAAGGAAAAATATATAATCCTGTTCTCCGACGAAAAGCTTTTCAGCATCGATGCTGTGGCCAACAGCCGCACGGACCAGTTCATTTCACCGCAGAAAATGGAGAACGTTCCGGAAAAAGTGAAATTCAAATTTCAAACCAAACATCCGGCTGGTGTCATGATGTTTGGCTTGGTGGCGTCCAACGGTTTGAAAATGCCGTCTGTTTTCATTGATGCTGGAGTTAAAATCAATACCGAAGTGTATATCGGTATTTTAAAGGACCAAGTGCTTCCCTGGGTGAAGGCCAACTTCTCCGAGGACCAAAACGTTGTCCTACAGCAGGATAGAGCGCCGTGTCACACGTCCAATCGAACCCAACAATGGTTGAACGATAACATGAAGTTTTGGCCGAAGGATTTGTGGCCCCCTAGGCATTGCGGCATTGCGCATCTCGATTCGAGAAATGTTAAACTCGAATCGAGTTATGTATTACGGTATTACATCTTTTTCGAGTTCATAATTTTAGCGTACTAGATTTCGAGCTTAATGGATACTAGATCAACTCGAAGAGAAATGTCAAATCGTACACTCCCGTTTGATTTCACTCAATTTTTGAGTACAATTGTATACCACCTCATTTTTCTCACGGAAATGTTACTCAATTTAAAACGGGAGTGTAAATGTATACAACCCAACATAACTTGCTCGGTAGTGAATTGTTTGCAGCTGAAAATTTAAATTTAAATGAAAAGTATTCACCACGTTTTTTGACGACAGTGACAATAATGAAGAAAGCATTCTGATTCCGCAGAAACGTGAGCTGAGGACTCCTGAAATCGTTGAAGTTTCTTCAATTTATATGAAATTAGTCGAACTTCCATGAAGTTCATTGAATTTCTATGACATTTTTCGAGCTTCCCTGAAGTTATATTAATTGTAGTTTATCCCTGAGGTTCTTAAACTTTGATCTGAAGCTAATTGAATTACCATGAAGTTTGTTGAACTTGGCTGGAAGTTCGTGAGTTTCCATGTAGTTCATTGAATTTCTATGAAGTTTGTAGAACATCCCTAAAGTTTGTTGACCTCCCATGAGTTTTGTAAAACTTCTCGATTGATACTGTTGCTTTGTCGGGTTGGTTTGGTTAGGTAAAAGGATAATGGGAATGGGAAAAAATGACGATCCATACAAAAAAGTTGGAAAGTCCATGCGAAAAACGTGACAAGGGGGGGGGGGGGGGTTATAAAAAGTCAATTTTTGCGTGACAATTTTTGTGGACGTTCCCTTCAAGGAATTCTTCTACAAACACGCCATTTTCTTCTGCAGTTTGACTTTCCATGTACGGTTCCTTTTAACCATCCGTAGGGAGGCTTCTCTGAGAGAGCTTGCGACATCCAGACGATTTTGCAGCAATGCCGGAAACGGAGGCATCCAATCCGACGGATTTCACCACACTTTCTTCCTGATGGTCTTATTTAGGCTCCGCCTGTTTTTTTTTTTTCAAACTGTTAATGTTGTGGCGTAGTTTGTTTTTCACTTTATATTTGTTGTCCGCCCACACCTAAAATCAATAAAGAGCAGCAAGCAGTGATTTTATGGAACTAGAAAAGACAAATCAATTTTTCATTCTACTTATGAACATCAAATAATCAAGTTGTTATTAAAATTGAATCTGAATCGACTGTGTCCAATGTTAATATTTTCAAAAAACAACTCCGAGTTTACCCTTTTCCACTCGAAAACTTCCCGCACCGGAGGACCTCGTTCGTTGAGCGCATTTCTCAAATGACCCCACATTCGATGGGAGTTTCTTTGGCATCGGGAGTTTTTAACAGACCCCGAGCAAGGTCTCGGTTTTCTTCCATGAATTCCATATAAAATTCCACCTAAGAGGAGTGGATGCTCAACGCATTTCGTGGCGGTTTTTTTTATTTTCCATCGGCCTAATTCCTCACATGGTGACAATCACCGAATTCGTGGCGATTCCGTAGACCTAAAATAAACTATAATTAATGATTGAACTCAATTACAAACATTATATTTGTACTTACATATTATTTATGCAATCAAATTCGCATTTGCTCTTGTTTTTCACGATGTTATTGAGGCTATGATTGCACTTATTTTTGCGACGAACAACTTCTACTTAACGAGATATTTGTAGTCGAATCGCGCTAAAAATGCTCAAACTTAATGTTACGCAATGCCAATTTTTACTCGAAGATCTAGTACTACCCGATGCATTTCACTCGTTTCGAGCTCGAATCGAAATCGATAATTGCAAATGTGGTCGAAACGAAAAAATAGCACTCGTATCGAAATGCGCAATGCCACCCCAGATCTTAATCCGTTGGAATATTCGATTTGGGCATATGTTGAAGCACGAGCCTGCAAAACATCACACCCTAGCGTGCAAACCTTAAAGTCAACCATAACTCGCACATGGCAGTCAAAGTCGGAGGACTACGTCCGAAAGGCATGTTCTGGCTTCCGGCGTCGGCTCGAGGATGTTATTAATAAAATGGAGGACACATTCAATAAATTTGTTTAAAAGGACTTTATAAAGATAACTGCACTCGAAAATGTTGATATTATTGCTTGAATTAGTTGAAAATGGGATTTAAAAGAAATAGAACAAATTTTCGCATTATTTTCTGCCGCACCCTGTATCTCTCTATTTCATCTGCGAATTTTGAAAATTCTGCCGAGTTTGTTTTGACTCTCCCTCTCTCTCTTTCTCTTTTTCACTCTCATGGCAGTCTTCCGCCCTCCGACTACTCTTATTCGCTCCACCAGAAGCCTAATTCATCCATCATAGGCCTCAATTGGGTCATCTGCTCATTGGCCTAATCGACCGATCAGTTGTGGATTTGAATTTAAAATCAACCACTAATGTGCATAAGCAAAACACCATTTACCGTCCGAAACTTCCCATTTCTCACTGATAATTCCCCACCGCGAAGACCGGTCTAAACAAAGGAGGCCCATCACACCCCGAAAAAAAAACGCACTGGCTGCTTTGTTTGTGCATTCATGTTTAGTGATCAAACATGGATTGTCGTGAAATTTGACACGCTTTTCTCGCGCCACCGTCGTCGTCTTCGCTGCCGGCGCTAATTGATCCATCACAGATGCTGCTGTGTGAGCCGAGTTCAAACTTCCAGTCGATTAGTGTTAATATTTTGAATAAATTCCTAGCAGGAGGAGAAGAAAGAATCCCACGGCGGCAGCACGAACGTGATTTACGCTGATTGGTTGGATTTTATGAGTACCTTTTTGGCGATTGATAATTATTCAACGAGATGAACATATGTACGGACATGGGCCCAATCGGTTGTTCATTACTTTTCCAAATGTTATGTCATTACCATTCCGCCAGAGGATGATTATGCTGTTGATGATGATGATGTGGTTGATGATGATGGTGATGCTTCGTGGGAAAACAACGGAAACATTCGGTTGCGTTAATTGGTTGTGCAAGATGATGAGCGCGCCGGATTATGACGAGATGAGCCACCGACGCGGTCCGAAGGAGAAATCAAAAATGCAAATCTCGGCATCCCAGGTAGGGGGCGTTTTGGTTAAGGTCAAGCTGTTCGAATAGGAGCGTAACACCGATCCAATCAATCACATTTCACACTTTCGAAACTGACCTTCGGCCAGCCAAATTTCGTCATTTATGTTAGCGTCCTACAGGTCCGAAATAAATGCCAAGCAATTTGCTTCGAACAGTTGGTTCACCGAACGACAGCCAGACTATGCAACAACAATACCTGGCGGCCCGTCACTGTTCGAATGGCAACATTTATCTGTGTCAGTCGTGTTAAGCTGTTCCGCTAATTGCTATCTGACTTGATTTTATGATCATTCTGCTCCACCGCCACCACCTGCCTACCTTCCCCTCGGGGTCCGAGATGATGACCTTCTGTCTCTCGCTCTCATATTTTCGCACATTTGTTTCCCCAAAAAGGTAGCTGAACGACGTCGGCGTCGTCGTCATAGTCAGTTGTTAATGTTTATTGTTAAGGTCTCTTTATGAACACAGCCGCTGGATTCTGACGTCTCGGGAGACCTCCTTGGCTTGCCGGAGGGCAATCAATTATCCCCCCATCGTTCCACTTCTCGTTCAACCGGCTGCTGGATACTGTCCCACAGTGATAACTTCTTAATAGCCCCCGCTGTAAAGACGATAGCGCGATCCAAGAATATCAACTTTTATATTTTAATTAATTTACACGCACACACAACTCCCTCGGAACGACCCGGACCGGAGGATCTGCTGCTGGCAATCGTAAAACCGACGAGTTTATGAAACCCAGTGACGTTTGGAAATTAGTCCGAGAAGGGCTTATGTCGTAAAGACCGGTAGCAAACCCTCCAGCCCTCAAAACCGAGGAAAAGTGCAGAAAGGCAGCAAGACGTCAGAATCCAAACGTACCGAAAAGTTGAGGAGAAAAATGATCCTAATCTCCGTGGCTGAGAAACACGGGCAGCAAAGCCGGAGCAAAGTAAGCGCTTAATCGCTCGCACCTGTCAAAACACCGACTGATCTGCCCAACGGCAGTGTCTGCGTTTTTTCTCGGCTGTCAAAAAACGTGACTCCATTTTTCATGTCCACGTTCCCGTACGTCATAATTAATGCAGGCAGGCCGGCCGGCCAAGAACACACCAAATGGCCTCCGGTGGAATCAACTCGGTGTCTTCCCGCAGCATAGATCGAGAGAAAGGGATGTCCCACCGGGCGTGTGCAAACAAACATTAACCTTAGAAACAAAACAAAGCGAAACGTCGCCGCCTGCTAGGAACCGCGGAATTCTTTCTCGGACCCCGTCGTCCGGAGCGCGGGCGCGCGCCGGGAACTGATCGATCTCTTTCTCCAAACTGCACGCGCGACCACGGGCTGGCGAATCCAATTTCGCTGGTCTCTTCTGCCGGTGCTGGTGGGATCGTAAATCAATTCGTTTCGATTGAGTTGTCGAGAATATTGGCCCCGGAGGAACGTGATGAGAGTCATGCTACGGTACGGAGGAGGAACTGCTGGAGTGGGCATTTATAATCCTTCATTTGAATGCTGTATCTTCAGTCTTCGCCTGCGGTGGTTGCAACAGGACGGAGAATGTGTGGATCTGAAGGAGGCCGGTGGGTGTTTCTCGAGTGCAAAGCATCTTTTCAATGGTCGCTTGATGTCGTTGAACTCTGTCGCTTTGCTGATGGGCTGAGGGCACGGGGAAGCACTAAGACGGATCGCGTAGCGATGCTGGTGGATCTTGTCTAAGAACAAAATGTCGGTGTGTACCAAAACGGTAACACCAAAGGTCCTGTGAGGGTATCGAGTGGAGTTGAGTTCGGTGGTGCAATAACATGTTAATTTGATTTAAGAATGGGTAATTCAATTCTCTGTTATCTGAACTTTATCTCCTTTTTCCCTTTATCCTCACAGTCGCAAACAAAGTATACCTTTTTCATTTCGTCGTATGTAAAGCCTGTCCACGTTAAATTTCGGACGCCACAATAATAGCAACAAAGAAATTTTATACATGATTCAACAAAACCGATTGTTTATTACATTGTATTTGAGTTAAATCTACATTAAAAACAGTTGATTGATTTGCTAATCCTTTTTTCTGTAAAATTCTCGAACTTTCTGTGGTACACCCGTCATCAGGTTCCGTACGGTATCCTCAGATACGCCCGCCTTGACGATTCTTCATCTTCTCTTGAAATCATCGGGATCATTTACTTTCTTTTTAGTTTCCGCTTAACTAGAGCCCAGTAATTCTTTATTGTGCGAAGTTCTAGACATTTTGGTGGATTGACTGTTTTTGGCACCTATTGTACCTTAAACCATTCCAGGACGGATTCCGCATAGTGACAAGAGGCCAAACAAACTCGATCACAACTACAAATGGCCTGCCAAATCAAATACTTCTTCGGGAATTTGGACACCTTCTTTGTCCGGAAATGCTCGGCAACGGCGTTCCGTTGCATTGCGATATAAAAAGCCAGACCGAAAGCTGTTTGAAGTTTTCGAGAAACGTATGTCTTTTATGATACAAAGAAGTGTTTGCAGAAAATTAGTGTAAAGCTCGTTAGCACGACTTTTTGCAGTAAAACTTAGCTTTGCTTTGTCATCATGGTTGGGCACCTTTTTCACTTTGTACGCCTTCAGTCCTTGCCTATGCTTCACATTTTATACATATGATTTTGACTTCCCAACTTTGCGAGCCACATTTCGCACAGGGAGATTGGGACTTTCTTCAATAATGGCTACCACTTTCCTATCCATTTGTCGGGAGAATACTTTTCTATTTGATCCACTTCCAACCTTCCGATCCCCAGTCCCGCTGGTCAAATTATTTTCAAACACAAAACACGGTACTTTTCGGTAGTTTTAGTTTCTTGGCAAGCTCGCGTACCGTTGAATTCGGATTTTACTGCCGTTCGTTTGCCCACTTCCACTTGATTCGACGCAATTTTTCTGAATGTAATAAGAATGTGAACATTTTGTACCACAAAATAAAGTGGAGAGCTTCAGCTGCCATATAAGTGAAACGTTTCAGCGATCCGTGAAATAATTCAAAATCTACATTGAAAGAAAAGTGCACGAAATTTTACGTGGACAGGCTTTATGAAATCTTTGTTTAACGTTTGTTGACGCATATCAAATCTGTATAACGTCTTGATCTGCAAACACAAACTTGAATTTATCCGGAACATCTCCCCGAGCCGTAGCAAAGTAAATTGTTTGTCCCGGTAGCTGTTTGAAATCGGCCTTTACTTAGGTTTTATCATCCCTGAGGAGACAGCTATTGAATGTTGTCAACCCCTGGTCATACAGTTTTCTAGCACAGATTCTGGCCACATTGTTCTGCTTTTGATCCCTGTTTGGTTGTCTACAGGCACGGTATGACTTGAAGCCTTCCCGGAGACGAAGCTTTCTAGTCAAATCGCGGTCTGAGATGTTGGGGTTTGCCTTAATGTTCTTGATGACTTTGTTCCGCAGTTGACGGTTGACAGGACCTGTCAGACACTTGCTTTGAGGCTTGCAATCCGTCGACAAAGTTTCTCAGTACTTTTTCAAAACACGCCACACGTGGAAAATCCAACAATTTAGCAAGTTTTGGCCCAGACCACAAAGAGTTTTCCAAATGATTGCGCACAAATTTTTTTCTTTCTTCTTCCATTTTGTATTTCTCTAAAGCACGTTTGAACTGCACCGCGAAGAAAAACTTTTGATGTTGTTATTGTTATAGGGAACACATAAGATGCCATAGTTTACAAATCCGACCACTAGGGTCGCTGTAAGAATCAAAAATGTTTGTTCCAATACTAAATGGGCCACACCTTATGCACTATTTGTATCACATGTATTTTGAAATCTATACCAACTATGAATTCACTGTCTGAATTTACTGAGTGGGGAGTAAATCCCGCCGTAACTTCACGAAAAGTTATCAACAAGAAGTAAGCTATTACACTCTTCCCATCCAAATCGCTTCAATCCGGTGTCCTGATGGTCCCTCCTCTACCCATTACATTCAAATTTTGTAGAAACATAAAAAGAAGTAATAATGTTCAAACCTTATCTTCAAAGGTTGTATATCTGAATGGATAGCGAGATTTCCCCGGTGTTCACAATGGAGATACTTCAATATCCTGTCTCTCCTTAAGTTTTGACTTCTGTTCCTGGCAGATGCAGCTCGTCTCGAAGCTGGTATCCTTCGTCTGGATTTTCACTGGATTTCCGTAATGAAATTTCTCACCAGCCAAATCTTCGGAGTAGTAGACGTGTTAGGTATCGCACTCTCATCAGGTACCAGCTACTTAGGCAAATCTTTTCTTCTGCAGTGGCTAATATTATTCTTTGTGTGTACTCGTGCATCGTCCGATAGTATCGTTTAAATAAAGATGTCGGATGAAAATCGCCGTAAAAGGTAATCGCCGTAAACACCATACAGAAAAAAAATGAATTTTAACAATCGCTAAAAATTTCCCTTTGTTAATTCCAAGTCAAAGGAGGTGTACACAACGAAAATGTTTACAATCTTTCATGCGCCACACAACAATGTTTGCAATCTTTCATACAACAAGCTAAATTCAGGCGTTATCTGACTTAAATTTACATGAAATATTTCATTATTTTCTGAAACATCAAGCATTCCCTTTATGTGCATTAGATAACGCAGAAAATTCAATTTATTTTTCTATCTGTGCAAGTCACAAAAAAATGTCTCAAAAACTGTTTTGGCCAATACAAATGTATGTATTTGTTGACCCCGTGATTGGAATAGGGTCACAAAGGAGAATTTATACGTTACCACCCGTATCGTTTTTAATGAGTACACCTTGAAACTGCTTTGCGAAAAATACTGTGATTTTACCCGTGTTTTTGGCATAGTAAATAAGTGAATTATGCAGCGGAAATGATGTGTTTTCCCTCACGTGCATTCAAGGGTCTTTTTAAAGCTTAACAAGAGCTTCTGCAGAGCTTCTAATTTCACGTCTCAAAGAGTGAGAGCTCCTCGACAATGACGTTAAAAAACTATACTATACCTAACTATACCAAGTTCTTATTGTTCACATATAAAGATGGACTTTGCTTTTGTCCTGGGCCTAAAACACGAACCGAAAGAGTGGTGACATTTGGCCAACAACATTATTTTGTCGAATCTATGAAGATTTCACCTACATGCTGCAAAAAATTCCAAAATTATCATATGCCAAAACAATGGCAAGAGCTCTCAATGGCCCTCAAGTATGGGAAATTATGGATGATTTAAAATTTGGAAAATGTCCCCCACCCGGTTCAGAAAGAGGCATGGAAAAGCTTCGATGAAATATGTGGAACCTTTTTGAGAATCCATAAAGCGGACAATTATCAGAAGATCGGTGAGAAATTGGTGAAATTTTTTAGAATAATGGGATTCCGTATGTCCTTGAAGATAAATGTTTTGGATTCCCATCTTGATAAATTCAAAGAAAACATGGAAGCATATTCGGAGGAGCATGGGAAAAGATTTCACTTGGATATCAAACTATTTGTAGTTCGTTACAATAAGTACACACTTAGAAAATTTTACAGTATTCGGTAATTTTTTACCGAACTTTCAACAGCTGAACAGTTCGGTAATCCAATTTAACGGACTTCGGTAAAATTTGGCAAGTTCCGGAAATTTTTTTAGCGGAATACTGTAAAATTTCCCCGAAATCCGGTGAATCGGATTACCGAACGTTCAGCTGTTGAAAGTTCGGTAAAAAATTACCGAATACTGTAAAATTTTCTAAGTGTGTAATGCTATGAGGCCATGATGAGTGATTACATCTGGAATTTAATCACCAGCATTCCTAGAACCTCATCTAGAAGGCAATCAACTTGCAAAAAAATCAATTAATATTTTTAAATATTATCTATAAATAAATAACATCCAAGAAAAAAATCAATCTCCTTTAACCTGTGTTACAAAATCAGAAACACCATGATTTTCACTCATAGTTGAAACATGTCTGCGGCATATAAAAGCAAGCAAGGGAAATCAATTTTAGGATGAGGCGTTCTGCAGAACTTCTCTGAATTTACCTGCAGAACTTCCTTGAAGTTTTCTGAAGAACTTCCCTGAAAATCTCAGAAGAACTTCCTTAAAGTTCTTTGCAGAGCTTTCCTGAAGTTCTCTGGATTACTTACCCGAAGTTCTTTGCAGAAGTACTATGCAGTGACTAGCAATGCGCATGTTTCGTGGCCGTGGAGGACTGGTCTTATTAATGTCTTGGTTAATGTCTTGGTGGATGGTCAACCTTGTAGTTCAGCGAACTTTGTTTCATCTTAGCGTCCTTCGGAGCCTAAAGTAGGCATGATTACCACCGCATAGAATTCATTACCGTTGATCTAAACTCGTTGTGGGAGGCTAACATTGTCTTCTCGTGAGCCTCTTCCCTTCATGTATTTTGTTTTCTACGCATTAATCACTACCCCAGTCCCACTAGCTTCCGCCTTAATTCTGATGTACGTTTCCGCCATTACACAGTGGATATAAAATCCCATTAATTTCGACAGCGCAGGGTAGGCCTCCTAAAAAATAATTTAGGAAAACATGCAAAGATCTCCAGAACCGCATGGTATATGAGTTCATAAATGTATGAGGAGGCCATTTTCTGAGGTCAACCCTAAACGAAACCATCACCATTCGATTTTTCGGACATTTTTACATAAGTACAGTGCAAGTGATAGTAATATTACTAGCGCAAATCTCCAGAACTGTTCTGAAGTTATGAGATTTTTCAAGTATGAGGAGAGAATCGAGTAAAATTTGCAAAATGGACCACTTCCTGGCATCCGATCAAAGTTAAATTTGTTCCATTCAGTTCTTGAGCATTTTGCAAATTAACAGTGCATTTGGGTGCTCTATAGTAGCACCAATTTTAGGTTTTGAGTAATAATTCTAATACACTTTCACTTTTTTTTAAACACTATTTTTTTTAACTTTTTTGAGAGTATTAGTAGAACGATTGTGATTGGGAGGATTTAAAATTTAACACCTTCGTTTGATTCACTTTGTGAAAAGTCAAAAAATAAAACCTTGAAACACTTTTTTTCACACCTTCGCTAGGTAAACGCGAGCAAAATTCCTTTTTAATTCTACTTATGAGCTTATCATTTGACGGATAGGCCCATTTTCGTGTCGCTACTTACAGACTTACGAGTGCTCGACACTGAAGAAGTCTGTAAGTAGCGAGAAAAGTAGAAAAGTGTTTCAAGGTTTTATTTTTTATTTTTAAAAAGTGACCAAATGAAGTGTTAAATTCTATATTCTCCTGAGTTTCCCAATAATAATTCTAGTTTGCATCCAAAATGAGTGGAGAAATGGGTTAAATGGGGCACTTACTGTGGTCAACCTAAATGAGACCAACACCAGTCGATTTCCCGCATTTTTCCTACAGATAAGCTATTTTTTAGGACTCCTACTTTACGCCGTCTAAATTAATGGGATTCTGGTTCCATTTTGCCCATTGTGCACTGTTTCAAAGTTACATGCTACGATATCAACGCCGTCGGCGCAGCCAAAATGTTGGACAGACATCCTGAAGATCGTGCCACTTGTGTCTATATCCGCTCTTCGAATCACAACCTCTAATGCCTTGTTTAAATACAGACACGACAATCCATCACCTTGCCGTAACCTTCCCCGAGATTTGAAGGGGCTCGAGAGTGTCCCTGATACTCGGACGACACATCACTCGATCCATCGTTGCCTTGACCAACCGCGTCATTTTTTCAAAGCATAACCAAAAGTTAAATGTTCTCTTTAAATACTATTATGAGATTTGCATAGAGGCGTAGCCGGGATTTCAACAATAGGAGAGGCAAGTCTTTTTAGAGGGAGAGAGAGAGAATTACATTGGCTTCAACCTGTTGTGGCACACACTGAACACTTCACAAGGACAACCCAACGCCTCGTTGACCATTAGAGCAGGGACATTTTCAAGTTCCACCCACTTCAAGCAGGAATTCAAGCCCCTCACCTGAACGACGGTTGGATTATCTTCTACTACTCTCACACAACGTACTTTATCATACCCGTAAAATGTTGGCAACAAGATTCAATAATTCTAGGCTTGTTCTTTTCGAATTTCGAAATTTCGAATGTCCATTTATGGTACTACTAGATAACAATGAATCGCAGAACTGTTTTAAACTTCCAATATTTAAAAAACAATGCACACAATGTGCTCTAAGCTCACCAGCAAAGCAACTTTTTCCGAAATCAAATTTTGAATGAGAAGTAATGAATATCGAAATTGATAGCAGCTTTCTTCTTGGTTTATGGAGGGTTCTCGACTTTTTGTGGTATGTATTTGATTGATGAACTTCTTGTCAATGAAATTCGCATTAATTGTTCTTAACAAGCTCCTATTTTCTTGATACAGTTGAAAAAATTATAAGTTAAAAAAAAGAGGTTGCTTCGAGGCATTGTCTCGTGAACGGTTTGTGTCGATGCTTTATTAAGCCCTATTTTTGCTCTCGTTGGCACCAGCGATGCAACACTGACCGGTTTGGCCCATATCATGAATAGTTTAAATAAGCATTTTCGGTTTATAAGCACTTATCTAGCTATGAATTATGTTTCTTTATCAAGGATTGTTTGGCTTCCGGAGAAAGCTATGTCATTGATTTTCTAAATATTCAGTTTGTTGATTGCCAAAAACTGAAAATTGATTTGAACTTAGCTTTTTCAAGTTTCAGCTAGCGGGAAAAAAAAGCAGTCAATGCTTGGGTCAAATAGTTACCATTAAAAGTATAAAAATATCTTTATTTTATGGATACGTAAGGTTAGCTAGGTTGTATTCTTGATTAAAGGAAAAAGAGTGTCTTAAAAATTTTTAGTCGTTACTATTTGAAAAAAAAAAATCTCATAGATGTCCACTTTTTGCACATTTTTACTACTTCTTGTTACAAAATCAGAGACAACCTCACGCTATTTCATTGAGACAAAGGTGCCGATCTCTTACAAACATTAAAAATATATAATAAAAAATTCAAACCAACATTACAATTCTTAAAACTAAAATCAAAAAGTCAGGGGGATGTGTTAGGATGCCTATATGGAGATTTGATTAACATTATTGTAAAATACAACGTGTATTCACTTAGTTTTCAATTGATAATTATTTTAACTAATGCCATACTTTCTTTTTCTTTACAGGTATGTTTCATACGTTATTCCAAGCTTTGAAAGAGGTATAAGGTATAATAGCTTAAAGTGTTTATTTTTTAAATACTGTATAAATGAGACTATCAGCTTGTCTTTACACAGATAAAAAGAAACATTGAATTTTCTGCGTTATCTAATGCACATAAAGGGAATGGGATATTTTATGTAAATTTAAGCCAGATAACACCTGAATCAAGCCCTGATTTAGTACTTGAAAAGATTTGCAAACATTGTTGTATGACTCAGCAAAAGACTACAAACCAATTGCGTTGTTTACGCCTCCTTTGGCTTGGAATTAAACGAAGGAAAATTTTACGCGCTTTTTAAAGTTAATTATTTTTTTCTGTGTACATATTAAACCTATCAACACATGCACCAACGCCTTTTCTTTCCTTCGTGTCAGATAATCCCAACGATACTTACTAGAATTGAGACCAGATCCACTTTACAAGCGAAAAATGTAGACTCTTACACTGAAAATTAATGTTAGTTTATTTACGAAACGAATCTATTCGTTGTTTTCTGCAACGAAACTGATTTATGTTTCTATTGAAGCTACCTTCGTAATTCCTGCCATTCGTGCAACTGTCGAAAACACGAAGCATTTGTTGCTACACAAAGAACATTCTTGCATTTGTTACGAAAACAATACGAAGAACTACGAATATTGTTGTTTCAAATTAAGAAAACGTCTCTTCGAATTGCGCATAGTGACAACATCTACTTTGTGGACTCGAGATATTGAAAGAAAAAAACAAAACCACGTGGTGTTGTCTAGCGATTTTTTTTTTTAATGTTTCTGACATGGGATTTGATCCAATATTTTTGGAAAGAGTTGTTATTGAATCCGTGATTGATCTCTCTATGTGAAGGAAGATACTTGATTAATCGGTATGAAGTTCTAAGATCCTGACCACGTCTAATTTTATTTTGGGTTGAATAGATGATTCCCGCTCATCTTAGCAGCAACACAATCATGCATGGTATGATCAAAGATAGCAGCATGTGGTTGGACTTCACGAATCTGCTCGTGCATTATACAAAAAAGGTGTAATCATTCCGCATTTCGCCAATTAAAAAGCAATATGAATGTTTCATACTATATATACGAGGTACTTGTTCTACGTACAAATCCATGTTTACGAAACAGTGAAGTAATTTGGAAATGAATTTTCAGTGTAACATTGTTGACGTTGAATCTCATGACGAAACTTCGATGACACACTTTCTAATACTGGTAGGAATTCTGCCATGCAATTTTCAACCATGTTCTACTGTTACGAAGCATACTGCTGGTAGTAGTAATTGCAACAACATGAAAAATGTGACGTAACCTTGAACCTAATCTTTAATTTCTTAAAAAAAAACGTGCACGTTGTTGTAGCTTCCCCGTTAATGATCAGCACTAGTCGAATTGCACAGAGAACCGCATAGATGGATAGTGGGAGTGGTTTTCATATTCGATGTACAAGTTCACTTATTCATTCTATTTATAGGTCAGTACCGGTGCCGGCCACTTCTTCGCGGTCTTGAAGGAGGGCAAGGATAATTTGACACATTTTGTTAGATGCAGTGTCTCCACAATAACCAGCAATGAAAATATATTAACGTAAATTCCCTTGCGCTTGTTTTGTAAACATGATTTCCGTGTATAAAAACATGCTACAAAACTTGTAGGAATCATTCGAATTGCTTGTCATCTCGCAAAATGCCACCATTACGCCTTTTTCATACAATGAACGAAATGAATTTCGTACGAACCAGCCAATCACTGCTCTTCTTCTATCGTATTCGCACATGCTGGGAAAATAAAAAACCGTCACCTGTTTCTAGTCAATAACTGTGAAATTATTGTTTAGTACTTTTCACCAAGGACACCATGGACAAATGAGATTTAGGTGCAGCTCTTTTTTTTTTTTAATCAGTTCGTTTATTTGTTAGGCTCAGGCGTGTGTAACACTTTACGGAGCCGATGTTCAATATTGTTGTTCACAAAAAAATCGATATTAGTAAAAGTTGGATTCCAATTACTCTTGTCTAGCTCGAGGTTAATGGGTCACATTAACATTTGGGAAGGGCTGGGTAGGTTACTTATTTAAGCCATTAATTGCTGTTTTTGGATGCGACATCTACCAAATCCTCGGTCCCTGTTGTCCCTTTCAGGAACTAAGCCGCAGATGGGTGCACCTCTTCCCAGTAGGACAGGATCAATTCTCAATGTAGAAATATTAAAAAATAAATCGGACTTGCATTTCTTCAAATTAAATTGCAAGTCGATAAAACAGAACTGTCAAACAGTCATGCGACGAAAACAATACAAGAATGTTTTGAAAAGTGCATTTTGAATACGAAGCCAATTTCATAAACACGTTAATAGTTTTCATAGTATAATTTTCAGCAAAGAGAAATATAGTTCTAGTAAAGAGAAGGAGGTTCTTCCGACAATGTCCACGCCGTTAGATGAATGGAAAAGCTGGCTAAATTCATTGAAAGTAATACCCCGTATGTCAAAGTCGGCACAATTTCTCACACCTTCTAGTGCAACATTAAACAGGAGGTAGGATAGGCCATCGTTTTCCAAGGTGCGACGTGCAAATCATCCTGCATTACCATCGATTAACAAATTGACAAATTCTTAAAGCATTTTGATTTGAAATGCATGTTGAATAAAGTGAACATGGCAAATCTTAACATAGATGTTTTATTAGATAATTCAAAAACTGGAATTTGCTGAATCGTTTATGTGTTACTATTTTTACATGGAAAACTTTTGATTGAAATTCATAGCCTCATAAATGCCTTCAACAAACTCAAACATTCACAGTTTTAGAGAAACATTTAATTTTCTAGAGGCCGGAAGTACCAAAAAACGGTATGGTGGGGGACTTCGAGTTACTGTGGTGACACCTGTCAATCTTGAAGATTGTCAAGGGGCACCTTAAGAGATATCCTCCACTAAATTGCCAGGGCACTCATCGTATCAGATCGAAGTCTTCGTCGTATCCTGAAAGATAAATTTCATACCAAGCCTTATAATATCCAGAAGGTTCAAGACTTTTCGGTGAGGCGTAAACAAGAACGGTCCAAAAGAGCGAAGACGCTGCAGAATAGGGCTTCTCCACAGTACAGCAGCTCATGAATAAGCAGAACGATAGAGTTTGGTTGCCAAATAGATCACAAACCCATGCCGACGTGATGACGACCACCCAGCAACAGAAACCAGCACCGGTGATGGTTTAGGCCGGAATCATCCGTGATGGCAAGTCTCCGCTGGTTTTTGTCTCCGAGGGAGTGAAGATCAACCAAAATATATATCGGGGACTAATTTAAAGAACGTCGTTCAACCGCAGGCCCGTCGTCATTTTGGTACCAGGGATTGGGTTATCCAACAGGACTTGGCTCCTACTCACAAAGCGAAGAAAATCTAATTCTGGATTGTAGAACTTTTTCCAGAGTTGATTTCGAGGTCAGAGTGGCCCGCGAGTTCGCTGGATCTGAATCCTATGGACTTCGTTATCTGAAGTATGTTGTAGGTCGAAGTCTGCTCTAAAAAATATGAAGATGTGGAAGTCCTTAAGAGACATCTGGCGGTAGCCTGGGATGTGTTTCTCGATCGTTTGCGGCGAGTGGTTGAACTCAAGGGCAAACAAGTTGAACTTGACCAGTGAATGTTCAAAAAGTGATTTGTTTTCAAGTGAAATTGAATGAATTTGAAATAAAATATTATCGCTTTGATCGATTAATCTGTTTCAATGCCGGACCCTGTAATATTTGTAAATATTTATCAAAATGATAGATCTCACCAAATTTCTCCTGCAAAATAACAATTACTGTGATCTCTACCGACAAGTTTAATTAATTTCTCAATGCAAAATTTGACTTGTGATTAATCGATATTGAACATACTTTTCAGAGAAATTTGTTAATTATAATCAAGTTACAATTCACTAAAGACAAGCGACGATGCCAATATTTGACCATGCATGACATCTCGGAACCTATTCTCCACTTGTATCAGTTTAGTTTTATTTGGCTTAAATCGGCCAGATGGAGTTGATCTCGTGAAACATTCGAAATTCTGGCTTGAGCAACTGAGATACCTTATAATTGTGAATTTCAACTCGTCGATCACCAGCATTGCACCAATATGAGATCTAACTCCCTCACCCATAATTTTCGCTTCTAACCAACTCCTACAACGTGTGTGAATGACCTCGGTGCACCGACAGCTCGCCAGCATCTGCCAACCATTCCGACACTACTTTTTCATTCACAACGCAGGCAATAACATTCGGTACCTTGAATCGAGAGCAGCTCCGCCGCACGTTGCATGATGCAATGTGCGCTTCTGGAATCGCTTCATTCGTTACGTTTTCCGCATAGACTAGAATAGGAACGTGGAGACTTCTCGAATTTGCTGCACAAACAAATGGAATTATTTCCTCAAGCATTGCGCGAGATTAGTCGTCGATCGACTGGAGTTACAGTTCTTGGAATAGTCGCTCGACTCTGGTAGTAAAATGTTATGAACTTGCATTCATAAAAATTAGTTGCCGTAATCAATAAGGCGGGTAGATAAGAAGACTGCAACAACTCTAACAGCAGGTTGGATCCAACTGTGGGATGACCTTCGCGATAATGGCTTTTGCTGCTTCAAGTGCAACTAAATGGGACTACTTTTCCACCTGTCTTCGCCTAATGTACTCCGGTAGGGTATTAAATATCAACTGCTGTTGTTCAGTGTCACAGAAACACTTGAAACCAGTTTTCAATCCGGCGCAAAATGTGTTCAATTCAAGCCGGCTATCGATTCGCTGGCTGTCCAAAAGTTCGAACACCACCACTAGCACTGGGAAGAAGATTGATTTTTCTTCTCACGCATCACAGCCATCGATCGATGTGTTTGTCGATCGAAACTGCGAAAGCCGCCACGTAGCGATGACCTTAACCCAAATCAACGCCTGTAACGCCTCCCAACCGAAGCAGGCGCTGACAGTTGATGAACCAATTAAATATGGTTAGCATCTTTTGTTTTCGTCCGATCGGTGTTTAAATAGCGTGCCGGGCTGACCCAAACTAGTTGTATAAATCTTTGACCCTGTCCATTTCGGTCGGCGGCGCGTCGGATTACGGTATCTGAGCGCTCCGAAAAGGACGCCGTCAGACTAATCATCCTGACGGGATTGATTCGCAGTTCACCCGTTGAATCCCGTTCCGGATCAAAGTGGATACGCCACTTCCTTATATTGGCATGTGACCCTGCTGGTGATGCGCGCGATTGTGCATTGTGTGAGCGAGTTCGACATTTATGGAACCGCCGCCGACGACGCGACGAATGCGACAGAACACAGAATGCGCAGAAGCGAAGAACACGACAGTAACGACAGATAGATAAAAGCGAAACAAAGGCAACTCCAGCGCGATAGGCATATCATCATAAATGGAAAGCTCGACATCAATCAATTCTCCAGTGGCGATGATTCAAGATGATGCACTCTGGCACTCCTACTGACTGGGAAGATGTTTAAAACATTAGATCGAACATGAGCGATGCATCTGCCCGCTGATGAGTACAAGCATACCAAGCATGATCATGATGGATGAGACGGACATCCAGTTGATAAGATATCCGCACCCTTGTTGGACACTCGAGGACCAAGGGAAGGTTCAATTTTGCGACCAGCAATAAGGATGATCATCATCATCATCAGCAGCAGCAGCATAGGTGACATTCAGCAGCAGTGAGAGAGTCAAAATCTTTCACCCGCTGATCAGTCGGGCAAGAGATGGACATCGCCCGGCGAAACGATGCTCAACACCGATGCGAGGCTATAATTTCAAATTGGTTTTACAGGAATGAGGTTGCTTGCGATTGTGATAAGCGATATCACTGATCGAATAAAAGAGGTAACGCCTGCACTCTTGAAAATAAGGACAGTTTTCGAAAGAAGACTCTTTGACTCAAACTTTCCGTCAATCTTACATTTATTGATCATGTTTCAGAAATGCTTCCAAACCCTGAGTGACAGTGGCCTTACTATAGTTGGCTGGGATCTTGGACAGTAAACCGTTGAAAATAACAGTTTTGGGATATTATTCAACTTTTAGATCATCTGCTTATGCCAATTGTTGAAATCAGAGACCGAACGAGAATGTGAGAGGCGAGAGACTAAAGACTGTATTCGATGAAATTTGGACACACGCAATTGTTCGTAACTTTTTAGCGTGTGGGTAAAAATTAATGAAATTTTAACTGAATGTATTTCATTGTGTTGTGTCAATTGTGTAATGAGTTTCGTGAAAGTCGGTCCAGTGATTTCAGTGCCAACAAATTTTGGGCACTCACTTCGAAAACCCAAACGCTTCTCATCGAAGGATCGGAAAACAGCTCGGAATCGCACATTCAACCGTATCTCATGTGATCAAAACGTTCAAGGACCGTAAGACAAACAAGCGGGAAAATGGTAGTGGCGAAAAAAGTGGCACATCAAATCCGGAGAAGGCCAGGACGGTATTGAACCAATTTAAGCGTTATCCCAACATTTCGATCAGGGATGTTGCGAAAAAGGCGAAAGTTTCGTTGTTGTGCAGAAAACAATGAAACGTTCTGGATTACATGCGCAAGGTCCAGAAGGCACCGAACCGGATGATAAACAGAACTCGGTGGCCAAAACTCGTGCAAGAAAACCGTACAGGAGTGGTTACAAAACTGTTCTCCGCATTGTGATGGACGATGAAACCTACATTAAAGCCGACACCAAACAAATGCCAGGACAGGAACACTACGTCGCCACCTCTAAGTTGGCCGTTCCGGAAAGTGTACGGAAGAAGAAACTGTCGAAATTCGCCAAAACATTCCTTGGCAAGCGATCTGCGGATGTGGCAAAATGAGTCAGCCCTTCATCGCCTCTGGGACCGTCAACGGACAAATCTACAAGGACGAATGCCTCCAAAACGACTTCTGCCCTGCTGGATCTTTCATTGTGCCAATGATGACAGTTTCAAACTAGATCTCGGAACTTCGCCCAATTGAAAATGTTGGGCAATCATGAAGGCAAAGCTCGTTAAAACTCAAAACTGATAGAAAATTGAACTTTAACTAAAGAAAGTGTGGTTAAAAGTAAGTAAAGCAAGTCGGTCCTATCATTGCCCAAAATTTGATGAAAGGGGTCAAGGCAAAGGTGCGGGCATTTGGGTTGGGAGAAGAGGTTCAATAAACCAATGAAGTCAAAACTTAACCATTTAGTAGTTCTTTATTTCCGTATAGTTTGAAAAGAATCAGGCTCAAGGAAAATTTTTGGTGACCTATTTTGTGTGTCCAAATTTTATCGAATACAGTCTTTATATACGCTCACAGCAGTTTTCACAAAAATGCAACGGTGATTTATAATTTTCGGAGAGCATGAGTACCCAACAAACATCGGTGTTGAATCAGAGCTTGTTCAAACAAATTTGGAAAAGATATCCAGCTATTCTAGAAGAAACAACTGAATAGCTTCATCAAATTTGCTTGACCAAGCTCTAATTCAACACCGATGTTTGTTGGGTAGCTGAAAAATCATTTCTTTTTCAGTGAATCCTAGATTTGATATTGTTCTTTCCTTGTATTCTCCCATACGCGGGGTAACGATCTGTGATGATGTTGTTTTTGAGAAGGGAATAATTTTCATCACCACGAGGCTCTAGCAGTAGACAGAATATTTTTGCTAGAACAAGTTGTTAAGAGAGAGTATTGATAGTTCCGTTAGCTCACGTAGGCTCGTGAAAATTGAGAAGTAGTTTGAAATTGAGCGGAGGCATTTTGAGGTAGTATTCGAAACAGGAAACACAGACTTTGCCAAGCATCCCCATGCGGGGTAGGTCAAGGCGTGATCGAATACACCACCTTGACTGGCAAAATGGCAAGTCTGTGTTTCCTGTTTCCAGCAATACTCCTCAAAATGCCCTCCGCTCAATTTCAAACTACTTATTCAATTTTCAGCCTGCCGTGAGCTAACGGAACTATCAATACTTTCTCTTCACAACTTTGTTCTAGCAAAAATGCTGTCTACTCCTAGAGCCTCATGTGATGAGAAATTATTCCTTCGACAGAATCTAGATGCCGATAATTCATTTTTCACATTTTTTGACCTGAAAATGCACCAGTCTTCATGCTTGTTTTATTCTGACATAATTATTCTAGAAAAAGCCAATTTTGTCTTCATGTTGTGAGTCCTCGTTTTTTGCTCCTCGTAAACGATCTAGGTAGCATGTTTTCAGTGAGAAATGAGAAAATATTTTCGTTGAATTTTGGAGAGAGATATTTTCGCAAATGCAAGAGAGAGGATAATGAATTATCGGAGAAATAGGAGATCGGTTCGCTACTCATCGACAACCTGCTTGAGAGAGAGCATGATTCATTTTATTAACGTCTCTTTACGTCTGCTGTAGACGTTTTAGTTCATTCGAGACGGGCAGTGCATTCTGAGACGAGAGAGCATGGCTTTCACCCAGCTGAGTGCAGATTGATCTCTGGTTGAAATTGATCCTGCGTTGGGCCAGTTCACAGCATTGACACAGTGGAACAAAGTTGTGTGTGTGTGTGGTGTGTGTGTGGTATGTGTGTGTGCCAATCAATATTCCACTGACCGGCAGTGCATTTATGGAAGAAACCTGTCTGCATCTATATTTATAATTTGTATTTATTTATAGATGCAGACATTTTAGTCCTGAATATGGAAGGTGATAGCTCATTGTACATCTAACAACCCATTTCAAGAATGCCTGTTCATACACGTACATTCTGAGGTTATGTTCATATGCAACAAGCCCCGTATGAACACTGTCATGTATCAATTGGATACATGAGAGGCATTCACACTTCCAGATTTTTTTCAAAATTTTGGCGCGTATTTAGTAATATAAATGCTTCATCACAACAATAACATAATAGCACGATCTCACCGACACCTGAGACCGACACATGCAAGCGTCCTTTAGCACATAAGAATGAGTTCAAAGAGATGAGAAAATAAATTCGCATTCGATTCGAAAATAAACGCATACTTCGTCGAAATGCGTATGTGTCAGTTACAAGAGACATAATCTTACACGAAATCTTCTTTACGTTCCCTGACTTTTACAAACATCAATTACGTCTCGTGTAAAATTCATAATTTCTAAGTGTGTAGAAATTAACTCATATTTTCCACTCAACATTTGTTCATAACTTTTTTTTATTTTTTTGGCTCTATCTTTTTTCTTAAACAAGAACACACATAACACGTATAAAATTTAGTTGTTTTTTGTATTGATTTATTAATTTTGTTGTTTATAAATCCATTAACTCCATTAACGTGTAATTTTTATTTATTTTTATATAGTACTGCTTAACTAGTCTTCCATTCCTGATTTCGATTCCTCTTCACTTCCCTTCATATTTATACATTTCTTCTGCCTTTTCTAATAGCTTTTTATGTATTTCAGCCAACTCTATCCAATTTTTCTTCATTAGCCCTGATATCTTATTTTTATCTTCATCGATACAATCATTCCAGGTCTTTGATGGTCTACCTATCTTTCTTTTTTGTCACATTTCATTTCTTGAGCGACTCTTAATGGATGTCCAATTTGCCTTCTTTGAATATGACCCCAATAGCTTAATCCTCATCACTCTAATCTTTTAACAGCTATTTTTCCGTCTAGTAGCCTTGATAATTTGATTCTTCCTCTGGGTTTATCCCTACAACATCTTAACATTTCTTTTAATATTTGCATTTCATATTTACTGATAGATTTTCTATTTCGTTTTATAAGAGCTGCAGATTTTAGTCCGTAAGTTATTGAAGGTGAAATGACTGTCTTATAAATTAGTTTTGCTAATTCCCATGTTGGTTTATATCTTTTAAGAAACTCAATAATCACCTTGCTACTACCTACAGCTTGCAAGCACCTTTTTCGTATAGTTTGTGGTTCATCTAACGTCTCTGTTAAATATGTTCCTAGATATTTCATATTCTCAACTATATTATATTTTTCTCCATCTATTTCCACTGTTTTTGGAATGTTTCTATCATTCTGTGGCTCTCTGACTAAAACCTGGCTTTTATTAACGTTAATTTCTAGTCCTACCTTTATCAATTCATTCTTCAATAACTTTATTATTTTTTTCTATTTCTTCTATTTTCTCTGCAATTATTAGTACGTCATCTGCAAATGCCAGAATGACCGGTAGTTTTCCATTACTTATTTCTAATAAATTTATGTCCGGATAATGCTTCTTCATTTCCCAAAGCACTTTCTGGATTATTAATGTGAAGACGTACGGAGATAATGGGCATCGTTGTTTGATCCCTTTTGCTTTTGTCCGTTTTTCTGTTCTTACTTCTTCTCATCGATGGCTTTCAGGGGGGAATTGAAACTACAGCCCATGGTACGCATATTGCGCCTGAGCAACTGACCACTGCACACCTCGTGGATGGAGCTACGATGAGGAATAATTCGTTGAAGATACTGCATGTCACCATTGAAACGGAACCAGATACTCACGTTTCTCCACGCAATAATCTCCACAAAAAGACTCCTGAATCGCTCACCTGGCAACGTCCATGCAACCGTGGTATCTACCAAAAAGAAGACACGGGGAACCCACGTAGCCTTCAGTAGATATCAAAAGAAAAGGGAAATGAATAGTCGGAGAGAAAAGTTCAACAGATTGCCCTGTTTGGTGTACAGAACATTTTTTTAAAAGGTCGTTGGGAGCATCTAGTCTAAGAGGGTTAAGTGATGCTCCATTATTCTTCAGATGGTTGGAACTTTTGCATTAACAAAAGACCTAGCCCTATACGGCTTATGGTTATAGCACCATTACTCGCTCTCTGAAAAAGAAGAAAGTCTGAGAATATAGGAACGGGTGGTGAGAGAAAAGTATCAAATTTCTTGAGGTACAGCAACAACATTGCATTCTTTTAATATGCAAGTTTATTTGTGATCACTTATTTTTAGTTTTAGCTATCTGAGTCGATGGATTCCTTTTTCGTAGATTGCTTCTATTTTTAATTTTACTTTTTCAGTATCTTTTGCAAGCCTATCCCAATCTTCAAAGCTCATCTCTTCAAATTTATTCATGTTTTGTTGTATAATATCTATAAACGTAAAGGAAGGTCGTCCTCATTTTTTGGAGTTTTTTTTAATAGTTAGCTGCTAATATTAGTAGGTGCGTATCATCGATCCTTGAAATGTGAGTCCAATACGTCAATTGAAGGGCTCTTATTTTTTTGTAATGGTTTTATCTTTCAAAATCTCTTTATGACTAATATTTTCCTCACTCGCACAACTGGATCTGAGCTCTTTTACGATTTGACGTTCATATGAGAATCTTGATTATTTGTAAGTGTTGAAAACCCATATCGTAAGAGAGAGGAGAGAGAGAGAGAGAGAGAGAGAGAGAGAGAGAGAGAGACCAATAACTCGATTATCAAACTGAGAAAATTCAGATTGCTGCGATGGGTTAGTCCATTTAAGTATCAGTGGACAGATCAAAATACGCACAGCAAAAAATAATGAAAATGTAAGACGTACAAAATGTGAAAATAGATCAATGCAATCCATTACTTTGTTGAATCTATATAAATAAAAATGAGTTGGGGTTTCCTTTGTCACGATTTAACTCGCAAGCGGAAGGACCGTTTGTCATGAAAATTTGTATGCAAGGGTTTTTGAGGCCGGAGAATATTTTTAAGATAGTAAGAGACCGCTCCCTTCTCTGAAAGGGGGCTCCCATACAAATGAAACACATTTTTCTGCATAACTCGAGAACTGCTCCAGCAAAGGAACCCAAATTTAGCATGCGGAAGTTTTCGGAGGCAAGAAATGTTTCTATGGAAGTTTGAGACCCTCCTCTTCTCTAGAAAGGAGGCTCTCATACAAAATGAAACCGAAGTTTCTGCATAAAGGGTGTCCACGATGAAATTGCCACACACAAAATTGATTCGCAAAATTCGAGTTTTCATCCGATTGCCATCAAATTTTCAGGGATTGAGAAATAACTATTAAACTTCATTTTACCATTTTACTCGTATTTTATTTACAGTCCATACGCAAATGCTCGCACCTTGGCCTTAACCCCGGCCATAAGATTCTGCACAACCTGTGAATCAACCGTTTTTGCATGTAAACCCATACTTTCTTCAGTTCCTCGACTGTCTTCACTACCTTAGGTCGTTTAAGAAGGTGCTGCTTCATAATCGCCCAGTACTTCTCGATGGGGCGGAGCTCCGGAGTGTTGGGAGGGTTGAACATTTTCGGCACGAAATTGACCTTATTGTCCGCATACCACTTCAGCACGTCCTTGGAGTAGTGGCATGAGGCCAAATCCGGCCAGAAGATTGTTGGGACGTTGTGGGCCTTTCAGGAGAGGAAGCAGCCGCTTCTGGAGGCACTCTTTTATGTACACCTGTCCGTTCATCGTGTCCTGGGTCACGAAAGGTGCACTCCGCTTCCCGCACGTGCAGATGGCTTGCCAAACCAGGAATTTCTTCGCAAATTTGGACATCTTCTGAGTGCGGACATGCTCCGGAACGCTGAACTTATCCTTGGCCGTGAAAAACAGGTTGCCGGGGATCTGTTTGAAGTCGGCCTTCACATATGTTTCGTCGTCCATGATGCAGCATTCAACTTTCGTCAGCATGTTGAGGTACAACTTCCTGGCACGGGTTTTGGCGGACTTGTTCTGCTTCTCGTCGCGATTAGGGGCCTTTTGTACCTTGAACGTTCGAAGCCCAGCCTTAGTTTTGGCCTTCTGGACAAAACTTCGGCTTAGGTGCAGCTTCTTAGCTACATCCCGAACGGAGGCGTTCGATTTCGGTTGAAGGCCCCAACTACGCGGTTGTGATTTTTGGTGCTGTACGGAATACTTTTTCCTTCACTTCTGGGCTTCCGATCGGTGGTCAACCGTTCCTCGAATCGCTTAATCACTCGCGACACCGTGGAATTCGGCGATTCCCAACGTTTTAGCGATGGAACGATGCGAGAGATCCTTGTTCTCGTGATGAATGCGCAAGATTTTATCACGCACGAGCTGTTCTTTCGACTCCATTTCCGCGAGTTTTGATCACAGGACATGTAAATAATGCACTATGAACTAAATCCACCCAAATTTTCATTAAATTCTACCCAACGGTTAAAAAGTTATAGCAATTTCATAGTGTGGCAATTTCATCGTGGACACCCTTTATATCAAGAACTAATCAAGCAAATGGAACCAAATTTGGCATGTGGGTTTTCTGGTGGCGAAAAATGTTTCTATGGTAGTTTGAGACCCCTCCTTCTCCTAGAAGGGTGCTGTCATACAAATGAAACTGAAATATCTTTCACTAACTCTAGATCTAATAAAGCAAATGGAACCTAATTTGGCTTGCGGGGATTTGAAAAGCAATAAATGTTTCTACGGTAGTTCGAGACCC